>WAAG01077534.1:747-12443 GCA_013390105.1 Tichodroma muraria
TTCCAGTCAGATCTGCCTGAAGGTTCTCAAGCAGTGTGGGCTAAACTGAATTTTGCCACCTTGGATATGAGTGGCTGAAGCATTGCTTGGCTTCCTGGCCAAGAGTGGACAGTCAGAGGGAAATTGATGTGGGAGTGGAGAATGGGGATAGCAAACCCTAAAAATTGTGGTCAGTTACTGCTGCATTATCCTCCCTTGTGTCTTAGTGGAAACCTTCCTTTCTTTTTCACTGACAGCAGGGGATCACCTGGGTTTCCAACCCACTGCTGCAGGCAATGGCACCAGCAGGGCCTTAGACTTTTTACCTTTTGCCTGCTCTTTCTCCAAACTGCTTCTTAACTTTCTGCCTCTGGCTTTTCTGTGACAACACTCTCCTTCCTTGTTGACACCTCACAGGGCCACAGATTCTTCCCAGGAAGTGTGACACACGTCAGGCTGTTATAGCAATTAGCACCATTATTTTTTTCAATAAGTGATTTATAACATGGCATATTAGACTGGAAAAACAGGTGGCTTGCTCTGGAAACTCTGGGTCTGGTTGTGATGAATGTTAAGGAATAACACTTACTAGCAATAAATAATGCAGCTCTTCTGAACCCCCACCAAAATTGTACCCAAAGAGGTCTGCCAGTGCCTGCCTAGATCAGTCGCAGGTATTACTTTCTAAAGAAACTGTCTCTACCCCAACTTTAGGGAATTTACATTGACAAAGACTTTTTACCCAAATTTCAAACAGAATAGTTTTCCTATGCCCAGTATATTTTTTGTCCTAAGAGATGAATTTGCTCTAGATGTGTTTTATGACTCAGCACCCTGCCCTCGTAAGTCCCTGTCATCACTGGTGACAGAGACAGAACAGAAATGTATCATGCAGCTACATTGTTAGGACTGAATTGAACCCAGAAGGAGCTTTTAATCTTTAGGCCAGAGGCTAAAAAGGTAGCATTATAAATTCACAAGCATCTGGACTGTACAGTGACTTTCAGACTTGATGGCAACCTGAGGCAGCAGAGTGAATAACTGATGAAAGCCTCAAAATGTGTGTTTGGGGAGAAGTGTGAAAGAGACCAGCTACAGGCACATTTTTTTAGGCAGGAAAAGTGCTGTCTGTTAACAACAGTTCATGTGAGAGCTCTCTGGTACCTTATGTATCTGACTCTCCACACGGAGGCAAAGGGGGCAGTCAGGTATAGCATGGGGCAGGCCAAAACTGCTGAGATCAGATCCAGGCTGGGGCTGTGCCTCTCCACTGCATGAAAGGAGAAGGGATCCTATGTGGCTGCTGAAATCACTGACTCATTAGGGTGCCATCACATGCCTGTAATTAATTCAACATGCCTAATGCCTGGAATAGTGGTGTAGGCGTTCAGACAGCATGTTCCTCTGAGAAAATACACAGCGAGGCAGAGCCTTGCACAGCCCTGCTTACCACACTTGTTCTTACTAAATTATGGACCGCCAAGAAGTTGGGGGTCAATGGGAGTGCTGTAGCACCAAAGCAGGACTTAAATGCATGCAAGCAGACACCTAGAAAATATCTGAGAGCTTGAGCTTGAAACCAGTTCAAGATCTCTCTCTGACTGTGGCTGTGTGAAATGGCTGTGGAGCAATATGGGACAGGGAGGGCAGTCCATCCAGACCTCACAGGAGCACATGCAGTGTAAGACTATAAAGGTCATCCCAAAGGTAGTTAAATATGGTTAAATCCAGGCAGAGCATCCAAGACAAAAATTTGACTCAAGACTACCTGTTTACAGACACTACAGAAGCACCCTCTGTAGTCCCTTGGGAGCAGAGCAGACCTGATTGTGCCTGGGTGCCGCATGCAAGGAGACACACTCCCCCACTGCTGCTTGCTCAGGAATGTATATGGTTCATTCACAATCACTGTCTCATTCTCAGTGAACTTCCCTGTGCTGAACCATGGTAGCACTTACAAAAAACAGGAAAGCTGTGGACTACTGACCCATATCTGCATAAATCCACAAATTAATCTTCCTCTCCTGCTCTTTTCCATTCCCAGTGATGACTGAAAATAAGAGAGAACAGTGATTAGATTATTTTACTAATCTTTATCCTATTTATTAAATCATGACATTTCATCCCCCATTGAATTGCATAACTATACTATTGAGAAGTGTAATATTATCCACTTTTATTTCAAAATGTTGAATAAAAGGCATGTCTATGACACATTTCAGCGGAAATTAGACAATGATATTTTTGTACTCAGAAATGAGATGTGTTTTTATCTTACCACACTTAATATTCATGTTAATTTACAACACAACTTTTTTATTGTTATCAGAGAAGCATATTCTTTAAGTATAAATTTGATCTACTGCCTGCTAACTCAGGATTACATGAACATGGCTTTTGGCCCACTTTCCTTTGTATTCTCTTGTGTGCTGCCTTGCAGAGCAAGACAATAGAAGTATAAAGATATTCCAGAATATTTTTCTTCTCAGTTTCTTTAAACCCACAGAAAATCCTGGTTTGATATGGGCAGATGACACAGGATTATTATTCTATTCTCTTCTATCAGAGGTGGATCTGAAGCTCTTTTTACTCAAGGTACCTCCAGCTTGCTTTATACTTCATTTCATAATGTTTTATTATACTGGACTTTTAATCACTCAAAATCTAATAAAAAAAGGCATTCTCATGGCTGAAATAGAGCATCTTGTAATTCCTCTCCCCCTGATCATATTAGGTACGCTGAAAATTATCCAAAGCTTTTTCTAGCTCAGTTTAGGGATTTGTGTATACATCTAAATCATAAAACTCTCCTATCACATTGGGTTTTTTCTAAACCTGTAAATCCTGTGAACTTTCCTTCAACCACCAACAGACAGATGAAGTATACTTCCATTAGGATTTTAGGGTCGTCTGTACATAAGAGGTTCGATACGTGCAAGCTTACTTGAAAAAGCAGGGTTATTTATTGTTAATCACCTAGCCTGCTGAGTAAACCTCCTTCTTAAAAGAAAGAAAAAAAAGAAAATTTAACCTCTCTAGTTGATGCTTAGCTATCTTCTTCTCCACGAGCTGTATCAACCACCTTAGCCACAGCTAAGGACACAATTACTCACTCCACTTGTATTTTCTGGGTTGCTGCTGTTTGTGTTTTCTCTCCCTGGATGAGGATTTTAGCAGGATCTCAGAAGGTGAATGCTGTCTGAGCACAAGGACACTACAGACTTAAACACTTTGCATAGTAGATGTTTTAGTAAATACAGTGAGCAGGTGAGACAATAAAATAATACATGTTATGAGCTGGTGGTGGACATGTGTTGTTTACATACACCTGTGACTTCTCAATAGAATACCACAAAGGAGAAGGTTGCTTTTTTTTTCTTTAAGCTTTTTAAGTTTTCTTATGTGCTAATGCCTAAATTAATCTAGCTAAAGAATGGCAGATAAAAGTATCCTAAAAGATGCCTATGAATGTCATCACAGAAATTTTCTCCCCTGCTGAAGAGATTATGAAGTTCAATGATTAAAACTGCCATACATCTGCGCAGCACACCAGTGACATGAGCAGTATGAGATTCCTCCCCAGGCGGCAGCTCTTCTCTGGAGATCATCACCACCATTCATAAGGGATAAAACCTGTAGAGCACAAGGCTTTGATATAGTGACTCTCCAGCAGAATCTCTTTGGTGCAACTTCTGAACAGTTATGCTACAAAATTGAGGCTTGGAGCCGGGTCGTAAAGGAAAACCATATACTGAGTACTTCTCCTCAGTTTAGGCACTGAATAGCATAGTTCATTTTGATTTTCACAGTTACAGTAAAATATCCATTTTCCCACTGGGACAGCAAGTAGAAACAAATGGAAACTATTTGAATTTTCCAGTGCTAATTCAGCAGATCTGTGTTTAAATCCACAGATATGTACTGACTTGTTCAGTAAGCCAGCATTAACTCTAAGTGTCAGAAAGAGGTAACATTAGTGTACCTGGCCAAAGTCTACAAGAGTGGAAGAATGTTATATTTAATATACATATGTACTAAAAAAAATGAAAAATGTGAATGAATAGAAAAAAAAATAAAATAGCATGGTACATGGACATTACAGAGTAAATATGATTAAACACCTCAGAAATTCTGGTAGATTCCAGATTTAGAACAAGGTCAGGATCAAATCTGGTTAATTTGCTCAGAAAAAATGAAACATAATGGAGAAACAAAGTTGAGAATCAGTAGTCTAAAAATCACAGGCAAAGTCCTCCAAACTCTTTCTTAACCTTTTCTCATCATCCAAGTGGCAGCAGGCAAATATCAGATGTTTTTTTTGATGGTAAGATCCTTGATTTTCATTCTATGCACAGTTCCTTATAGCAAATTATTATCACCCGAGACTTGCAGGAGTGGATGTTGCTCTACCAGTAAGCCTGGTTTCTATTGTCATCCTTTCTCTTCAACATTTATTTTTCAGTATTACTCAGGTATGATAAACTTCCAGTTAACAGGAAAAAATACAGGAAAAGTTATGCCTTTTTTTTTTTTTTNTGACTTTTTGTAGTGGGAAAATTCGCTATCGTATGACTTTGCCAGTAAATCAGGCCAAATGATTCTGTAAAGCCAAATGCTTGGAAACATGGTCAGCTGATTAAGGCACTGGGCTGTGACTCAGAGGATCTGGATTCAGTTCCTGGCACTTACTGCATCACCTTGGGCAAATCACTTTACTGCTTTTATCCTTGCAATTCCAAACGTTGAAGAACCTTGGCAACATTTCTTCTGCCCTCTCCCTATCTCCCCCCCTCCCCATGGGGCACTAGTACATCCTACAAGCTGTACACAGCTGAGAGAATGGGGTTTGTGCTCAGTACAAAGCTCCCTGTCATCAGCTGAAATGAAATACACACATGTAAGAAGTCCTTTTGCTGCCTTATAGGCACTCTGAGTTGGCCCTATAAATAAATAAATTGTGAAGAAAAAGCCCAAAGCTCTCCTTCAGAAAGCCAGCTCCGTGGCCTCTCTTATTTCCATCCTTCCTCTGTGGCAGTGAAAGCAAGCCTTGTATTGTTAGCAGTGACAGGAGTGGAGCTGCTGCTTCTGTTTCTGCTGATAAATATTTCTGCTGCCAAAGCAGCACCTGCGGTGCCAGCATTCAGAGGGTGCCTGCAGACACCCACCCAGAGAGGCTTCCCTGCTCTCGGGGTGCTCTGTTTTGGACTGGGCTCCAGAGCAGCAGCATTTCCTTCTGGAGGATGTGCATGCCTCAACAGCCATTCCTTTCCAAGCTGTCAGCAGAGAGAAGCAAAGAAATCACTTCTCAACCTCTGATCTCCCAAGTATCCTTAATGGGCATGCATCCAGACGTTTTCATTAATGTAAGTAGCAGCTAACTAAACTGGCTAATAAGTTGTCTCTGTTTTTCACTCATTTTCAATCAACATAACTAATCAACATGCCAGAGAATGCAAAATACTGTACAAGCCCTTGAGAGGAGAAGCATTTTTAATCATCATGATTGTTCATCTGTTGATAAAAAAAGTGTCTTAAAATTAATAAAATGATAGCTTGTGATGCTGAATCTTTAATAGCATATGGAAAGCACATTTAATGCAGAGTGGAAAAGGGCATTGTGGGATATGCTCTGAATCACAAATGTACTGATGTGAAAATTCAGAGGGCTCAAGGCACAGTGATGGACAGTTAAATATCCAATGTAGTTAGAAAGGAAATATGATCAGGGGGTGAAGATTTAAACAGTTGAAAATACATATAAGTAGGTGACAGTAATAAAGAGGAATAACACAGCTAATAATGCTTGGCATTTGTATCTTTCTGCATTTAGCAAGCACTTTATAAATCTGAATGAGTAAAGACAAACCAGGTCATAATAAGATTAATATTGTAATTCACAATTTATATATGTAACAGCTGACAGAGAAATTAAAACCAATATTACCAAAAGACACCTGCTTTCATTCTGATGTTCAAAAGCCTGTCTATTCTTCACCGAAAAGTCAAAGTTCCCAGGCTTTGAGAAAGCCTATTAATTTTAGGTGCCTTAATTCTCAAAAAATATAATTGCCCATATGTATAAAGCAAGCCTTTGCAAAATTGCTAATGGAAACCATAATGATTACACCATATTAAGCTTCTTGGGCTCAATTTGTCTAAGTCAGTCAGCATGGACATCCTTTACAGCTAAGGAATTTTCATTAGTACTGCCAATGGAGTCTAAGGTATGATTCATCACATCTTAAAGTGACTGCTTTAAACAAGCCAGATGAATTACACCTTAAAAATGCATGTTTCTCTGCATTTATCATAGAAAGAACCTGCCTAGAGCAGAGCATCTGTGAAGGCTGCAGTCCCAGTTCTGGGACTCTGAAAATGTTCAGTGTTAATGGGCTACTTTTATGATATTCTGCCCAGGATACAAAGCCAGTACCAGGTAAATCCTATGCACACAGAGATGTTTATCTTCTCTAAACCTATTCTGATAATAAATTCCTTATACCTGTTGGATAGCATAGCAAGACAAAATTTCTAAAAAGATATACATGCTTCCATGACATATGCATATTTATATAACTGTTCAGCACAGATATTTACTGCTGGCATTATCAAAATTATACAGCTGAAAATCTGACCTTTATTTTGTTTATTTGATAAAATTTCTTTTTTAGCCAGAGAAAAGATGAGTGTGTCATTTTCAATGTTTGTGTTCAGTGGAGGCATTTTCTCTCACAAGTGTTGAAAACCCTGCTGTATATACAAAGGCCATCTAGAAATTAATTTCACAACTCTATTTCAGAGTAAACCTCACTAACCCAGGTTATCTTTTTAATTATGATTAATTATCCCGTCAGCTGAGATGAAAGACATTAATAAAAACACAATTTTGGAAGTGCTCACAGAGAAGTTCATCTGTTGTTTCAAATATTTTTCTGCTGGAAATATTTGCTCCTGGTAAAGGGATGAACTGCTCTTCACCTAGGGTACTTAACGTCCACCCAAGATTCTTTGAAAAACTAAGAGCCTCTAAATACCAGTAACAAAGGTTCCTGTAAAGCAAGCTAACAGCTGAGAAGTGGTTTGGAACACACCAAACAATGCCTCTGTAATTGTGCTGCTTCCAGAAAATCACATTTCTAGCTCAAGACATATCTAAGAAGCAATGTTAAGATCAAATATTGCATGAGAAAAAACACTGCGTTTTATCACATGTAGGGTCAATAGCTCCAATAAGCAGCAAAGGAGCGCAGTGGCGAGGCCCAGGCTGGGACAGGCGTCTGCACAATCACGTGCGTGTGTGCTCACCCTGCACCCCCTGCTCCGTGTGTTGACATGTACACCGTGACCAAGCAGCACAGCAGCCTGGCATGATCCGAAGGTGTTCCTTGTCCTCAGGGCTGGCAAGTGTTTGTGTATACTTGGTAGCCTGAGAGGGAAACAATGACCTTGTCATGGGTTATGTTGCTAAGCTTTTGCTTTTCCCAGCAGTTCAATATATTAGCTATTGATTCTCGTATTGATGATTCTGGGTGTTGAGCAAAGGTGGCAGAGGATAGGGCAACAGGACGTTGTTATTTGTTCATGGCAAAAAAAATCTGAAAAATTCCTTTTGAAAGGAAGTTTAATTTGAATGAAGGAATTAAAACCCTATGAGTATGAGTTTAATATGAGTAAGAGAAGAGGCAGATCAAGAGATCTGCAATTCTCAAATGAGTGGTTATGGTTCTGACATATTATTTACAGTGGTTCTTAACAATTTTATCCCTTCTTATCTCTCATGCAAGGGCAACAGCTAAAGTAGCCATGAGCTTGTAAATAATAAAAGAATATTCCTGATTAAAAGCAGATGCTGTAATTTGTGACTTTAACACTTCAAAACCAAAGAAGGAAAATAAAATAAAACAAAGTAATGACAAACCCTGTGCAGGTCTCAGTCTTCATTCATTAACTCAGATTTTATTATGGATTCTCCACTGAATTCAGAAGAATGTGTTCTTGTTTAAGACGGCAGTATGCAGCTCAGAAACCTAGAGGATTTTATCTATTTGATGTCAGATTAATTCTCCCCTCAAACTATTCCAAGAAAGTGGTCAAAAGGTTATAGAAATCAATAGAAAAGTATGAGTGTATTTCAAAAAGCTTTGCATCAGTACCTAAAATGCAGAAAGGTTGAAAGTATTTTTGAACAATATTTCAGTCAATAAAAGTGCTTATATAGCTTCTGTGAGCAGTCCAGGAATTTTTGGCACTCAATATAGTTCCAGTATTCTTCAGTGCACTAGAGAAAAATCTATAGTCTTATGAGTAGCAGGTTCCCTTGGAAAGAAATACCCCAAATTCCCTATCACTAGAGGAAATGTCTAACAAATAAATGACTACATGAAAAAGAAAGGGAATCTTCTCTTGGTTGTTCTTAAAACATGAGAGTCATGTAATAAAGTCATCTCCTCGACTACGTCCAGCGGTGAGTTTCTCAGATGAAGACTTTTAAAATGAACACCTCTAGGATTTGGACATAGAATTGATAGGTATTTTGGGAATATTGCTTACCCAAAAATTGATGCATTTTAAATTCTGCAATTAAGTTTTTAAGTTTTGCCTTTACATGTGTGGGGGTGTATGTGTGTGTGTGTGTGTGTTTTCTTCCTTTATTTTTTTCTTTGTGATTTTATATTAAAAAAGAACGTGAAGCAGTTGTAGTAACAGAAATGATGTTACTTTCAGATTGGTCATAGCATAGCAGGTTTCCTATTAATATAATTTGCCTTTTTATTATTTTGGGAGAAACACCTGCAGCCAGCAGATGAGTAATTTTAGCATCACTCTCCAATTCCTTCCTTTTGTCTTCACTCAACTTTATTGTAGTTATGTCTCTGCACAA
This sequence comes from Tichodroma muraria, assembly GCA_013390105.1. Classification (NCBI taxonomy): domain Eukaryota; kingdom Metazoa; phylum Chordata; class Aves; order Passeriformes; family Sittidae; genus Tichodroma; species Tichodroma muraria. The sequence goes on from WAAG01077534.1 coordinate 9,608, forward strand.
AGGAAAACAAAGACCTGGGTTTACACTATCAAACTTTACACATTCTGCTGCAGTGATTTAGATTAGGACCTTGTACATCCTGGACTTTCATAAAGTAGATGAAAACAGACATTCATCAACAGAGGGCTATTAAGCTTCTCTGGTACCAGAATTGCCTTTCTCTCTTGGTCTAGGACAGCGATGAAGATTAATTGGTACTCGTGACGAGTTGGTCTTCTATCAAGAACTTGCCTTGCACCAACAATAATTAGCCGTAATGCTTCAGAAATTGCCACCAGATTCCAAAACCCGTTCTATTCTTTTCATGGAAAGAACCTTGAAAGACTTGACTGCAAGCCTAATTAAAGGTATCAGAATCTCAATTATGGTTTGTACTGAGGATTGCAAGGCTGGGTCATGTCCAGAACCTAGCCACCATTTTTCAAAGAATGCATATAAAACTGGAATTATGCATTCTTTGGTGCACATGGTGGCAAATGAGATAGAGAGAAACACAGTCCTTTTTAAAGAGTAGATGGGTGAACCAGCCAATTCATATGTTTATACAGGCTTTAATGATTGCTGGCTGAGACATTGTTATAGTAGTAAATAAGATATTTTGTACTACAAGTAGAAGAAATAATTTGAACTACACATCTAAGTCTGATATGAAAAAGAAATCTAAACATTTGAGGGAAAAATCTTAGCAAATGAAAATTGAAGATGCAGCAGTGGTCAGAAATTAATTACTGTGTAATGTAACATAATAGAAACAAATACGTAAGTGCTAAGACACTAAATAAAGTAACCGTAGATTTTCAGCTTGAACATGGCTCCAGATGCCTGATCTCAATATATGTAGCAGAAACCAAGTTGAATCATTGTCAAGAAACAAATTTAAGCTATAGAGAAAAATTTACATCAAAAGAAATTGAAAATTGGGGGCTATTTAAAATTATTAAGGGTAAGTAATGGATGAATAGCTTAGAGGAAATAATGAATGAGCTATAAACAGTAAAGCAGATGTTCCACTACAATTTGTCCTGTAATACAAGAAGGAGGAATAATCAATAAAAATTTGAAATAGCATATTGTGCACTGTTCAGCAGAATTGACTCTGGAAAACACCCACGTAGCTTGTAAATGTAATAATTTCAAGATGTTCTTGCTATCAAAAAAATTTTAAGAGATACACAGAACTCTCACTCTGGCATAGATAAATTTAAAAGTAGAATAAATCTATGCAAGATAATATAGATCACTATATTTTAGTACGTAAAAGTTTATGGACAGATCAGTTCTCCTCATGCGGTTTATTATACCTTGCTCTAAGTAACCTAATATTGCAGCTTCTAAGGAAAAATACAAAATTATATGGGTTGCTGGCTAGGCAGATATTAGGAATCTTTTCATCCTTTTTGTATTTCACTTTGTAATTCTGACCTAGTGAATAACGAGCTCCATCCGTCTGATATTCAACTAAATGATAGCTGGTATAGTAAGTCTTCCAATTTATAGGACAGATATATTCTAGTAGCATATGCTAGTAGAGACAGAGCCAGCAGTGACATCTAATCACTGTGAGAAAGCTCATTCTGACTTTGCTGCCAACAATTTAGGTTAGATAACAGACGTGCATTGACTTGATAGCAGGTGGATAAAAGGGTATAAACTGTGTTTTGTGCCTTCTGTCTGTATTACTTATAGATTAGCTGATTTGGAGGATTCAAGAGAGATTGTGTCATACGAATTTAGTTCCTGTGAGGGTTGAGTACTTGTGAAAGATGGCAGATTGGTAGTGTTCGATTTGAAAATCTTGATTTAACTGTAAGAGTGATAGATATGTGGAGATGGTCACACATTTGTCAAAGCTTTATAATGTGTAAATGAAGGGGTAACCAAAGCACACAGAAGAATATTATTAGTGTCTAGTTTCTTATTATTTTTATTATTTGACTCTCAAACATTGCTGCTTATGAGACAAAACCAGACGATCTGTATTTAACTTTTTCATTTATTGACTGGAGAGCTCCTGAAAAAACAATTGCTCAGACAAAGGATGAGACCAAGTGCTGTGAGGAGAGAAAAAATTAAGAGATACGTTTTCTGATAGGTTTTTGCTGTCCATAGCTCTGTTTGACATGTGCTTTGAAATAAAACATTGTCACACTACTTGAAAGCACTGTGATTTATAAACCAAAATTATTGTTTGAGTTATTCCTGTGTAATGAAGACAATAACAAAGGAAATATCTCAGACTAGCATTATCAGAAGGAACACTTAAAAATGAAAATGTAGTTAATTCTATTAATTCTCTGGCCTTTTTGACAAGTACAGAGAATCTAACAACATTAGGTTACTAATTACCAACTAACATTACTGTTGGTTCATGCAATTATATGACTCCTCAAAGGTGTATTGAGCCCAACAAATCTAACAGAACAATAGTTATCACATGACAAAATCTTTCATTGTGGTACAATCCTGTGCAAATCAGAAGAAGCAACTTAATAAGCTATTCTGTGTTTGTAATTTGTCATTGAATTTAAAAAAGGGTAAAAATCAGATGGTTTACAGAAATGTTCTTAAGAAGGCAAGGTTAAATGATTCTGTAGATTATATGAAGTCTTCAGAAGAACCTCTGGGATGCAGATTTTTTTTTTCTTTTGTGAGTGGAAAATGACTTAGGAATGTCAGACTAAAGGACCAAGCATGGGAATGAGGGAAGTCAGTCCAGAAGGTCCAAGGCTCACAGCTTCAGCTGTCACATTTACAGATGGCCTGGAGACTTGGGGTGAACAGAAACAAAAGAGGCTCTTTAATAACCCTCTGCAGGGCCATAGCTCTGGCTGTGCCT
>WAAG01077543.1:0-24413 GCA_013390105.1 Tichodroma muraria
TTAATTGATTGCTAATGCACAGATGTGTGTAGAAATGCAATTTGGGAGGAAAGAACATCAGTAACTGTGAACAAGACCATGGAGTGATAGATTTGTAGAGAGAAATAGAAGCCAAAGAGGAGTTGGATAGATGGGGGTGAAGGAAGATGGGGAACGTAGGGAAGAAAGTAGTGAAGACAAGCAAAGATTTCTAGGAAGTTTGAAATATTACAACATATAGAAAACTCATGGAACCCCAGAAGAAGTTACTATAACAGAGGAATAAGTTTTGGTAAACTACAGTGTTTCAACTGTTCTTTTGCAGCTAAAAGTATCTGAGAAGCCAAGTGGGGAGGGACATCTGTGTTTCAAAAAGGAAGATTTCTGTGGGGTTTGTTGTTTTGGTTTTTTTAATTGTTATTCTTTTGTGATGTTCCCCAGCAAAGAATTCGACTTTTTGATTGTTTCTGAAGTATGTCTTCATCTGGATTATAAAGTGTTGAGGCTCTTGCAAGTCTAAAAAAGGGAGTGCTTTAATCTCCAGTGTTCTGAAATACTATCTGAGCAAAAAGTTGTCCCCAAATACACAGATCTGTGTATACTTGTTTTTCTCTTGCCTGGCCTCAGATGATTCACTCTAGTTCTCCTGTGATTTTACCCCTTAAAAATCTGTAACAAAGTTGTAGCGTTTGTATCTCAGAGCCGCTTGTTCTACCTCAGCTAGCCAATCTAGAAAACACTTTCTCCTCCCTTTTTATCCCTCTCCACCTCCCTTGGCAGGGAACTGTTGCTAGTAGATTTCCTTTTTATTTGATCCCTAGACATCCTCCCAGTTTGCCACTTTCTCTGTCAGCAAAGCAACAAGAAGTCTCTTTCATCCTGTTTGACTTTTGTCTGTTCTCAGTTCTCTAAGCCGTGACCTGGAAGAAAAAAACAGCCATCACTTAAATTCACATTTAGGTGAAAGATCAGTCATTACCTGTGCTAGCAGTCCACCTTTGAAACAAGCTCACATGAGAGCATGAGAGTGCAGCCTTCAGTGGTGCTGCTGAGAGGATTGTCATTAGTGAAAGCAAATAGAAGTTGCAGCAACTTCTTTGCTGGAAGAGTGGTGGTTCCTTCATTTGTGAGCGAGAATTTGGAAAATGTAACAGGAAAATATTTAGTGATTCAAAGCCACTACCTGGGGTTCTTCAACCATAAACTCTCTAATACTGCCCTGACAAACTAAAGAGTGTTTTGAGACAGTACAACAGTGTAAAAGGATGCAGTTTTAGTTTTTTCTTTTTCAGGTAGTAATGTACCTGCATTAAAAGGACTCAGTCTTGCAAAGTGCTGCAACCATTGGTAAACTTCAGTTCTACCTCTGCAGTATCAGTCAGGTAGCTCCTCTGCTGGAATCCCAGAATATTAGAACTTGAAAGTTTCTGCTTCTGCTTGGGATCAAAACATTAAAATTCCTCTCTTGCTCTCATCCAAATTTTCTCCAGCTACCTCAACAAATTGTTCCCCAAGGTTTAATTAGTACTGAGAGAACAACTGCCTTTTCTGGGTAATGAAGCCATCCAGAGCAGTTACAGCCCTCCCATCCCAAAACAAAAACTCTTTGCTAGCCCTTGCATCCCATGTTACCCTCCTCCTCTGCAGCGCACCTGTACTTACCTGTCAAACACATAGGTCTAACTTTATCTTCTAGAAGTAATAATTAATCACTAAATGTACTTTACTTACTTTAGTGTAGGGTTTTTCTAAATCCTCCCTCACTTTAGGGATTTTACAATGTCTGACTTGAAGGATTTTACATGTCTCCCAAAACCTTTAGTTTTAGCAAATAATTTTTTGCCATTAACCTGCTATTAACAGTGGCTTAATCTGTAGTCCTCAGCTGGTGTATGCAATGAACTAAGAGTGGAAATAGTGAATCAGCATCAAAGCAGGAAATCATATTACTTGGAGAAAACGTATTTCATTAAATAAAACGAGAAAAATATTTGGGAGGTTTCCTTGTGAACAAAAATTAGAAATGCTGCATTGTTTTGTCAACTCAAAGATGCACAGAATCACCCAACAGAAGCTACATTGCCTTCCATCAATTTTAATGCAGCTTGTAGCTGTAAAACTCTGCAGCATACAGATGAAGGAGTCTGGGCATATCAGCATGCTAAATCATAAGCAGAATATTCGCATTCTGCATCGTTTGTTTAAACTTTAGGTTCCAGATCAACCTGCAGAAACTGAATGATGTGTGCAATTTGTTACTCTTTGAAAATTTTGATGAAGTTTTACCTTATATGTTTGCAATCAGTTAATAACTCTTCTAGCAGCTGTGGCTGTAAAATATTGCTGAAAACAACACTTGGCCAGTTATTGGCTGCTTTGGACCGGTTCTACCTGTTGAGTAACAATTAGGAAAGAAGGAACGTACGCAGTAATGCATTATTTTCATTTTGCTTTTAAAATTTAATGTTTTCAGAAGCTTCATGAGAAATGACAATACTGTAGAATGCTGCTTCTTTTAACAGCAAAATAGTTTTCTGATAGCTGGTCATGGAATTAAAGGCTGGTGTTATTGTCTCACTCAGATAAGAGTTTCAAGGCAAAAGACCGCTCTTAAATTTTACCTTCCCTAGATAGGAGCTCTCTGACACACACAAAAAAGACTGCAGTTACTGGATCTCTGCAGATTTGCTGCAAAAGTTGTATCAAGGGATGAGTCAACTGATGCAAATGCACATCTGGTAAAGAATCTACAAATATGTATTTCTCATTCTTACTGTTATCAGTATATGGACCACTTGTTTGGGTTCTTGGGAAGAACCCTTTAAGAAAAACTAAGTTCAGGCTATCTTTAATCTTTCTTTTATTCTACTTGTACTGATTGTCTTGGATTTTACTAGTAACTAAAAGAAGTTCTTAAATCAGGCACTTAAAGTACATATTTACTCTTAATTTATTTCAGTCCAAAGCCCACTGACTTCAACTAATTAAAACATAAATGATACTTATTTGTATTTAAAATTAGCCTTAAATTAGCCTTTACTAGGTCATAGTCTAACAATTAACAATAAATTTGGAAATTATAAATAAAAATGGTTTCCTGGGGAAAAAAAAAATTGAAATTTTCATATTGACATCTCTTTTCTTTTGTGCTTTACGAAATACAAATCTGCTCTTGCCATAAACAAGGTCAGGTTCTTGTAGAGAAAAAAAATACACATGGCCTTCAGAACAACATCACACATGTTCTGACAGTCAACTTCTAAATTCAACAGACTTCAATGAGATGAAACTTAAGCAATAATGGACATTTATGCTTTTGGAAGTTGAAAAATGTCAAGAGATTTGAAGCCTTAAGAAAGCAATAGTAGACTGTATGTAGATCTGTAAATGGACCTTGTATTATAAATATTTTTTAAAGATGGAGTTTGACATAGAAAAGCTGCCTGTTAAAACAGAGCAGTCACTTAACAGATTTTTTCCTGCCTTTTGCTTGTGTGGTTTTTTTTTTAACGCTGTAGGTGTTACTGTCAGCTAACTGTGCCAATGGCAACTGTTTATCTGAACTAATAAATATAAAGAACCTGAAGAATGCTAATTTTAATTTAGCTTACAGGCACATGATGACCAAAATATCAGGATACAAATTCTGATTGAACGCTTCTTGACACTTTAAAAAAGCAAACAAAAAATAGTAATAAAAAACCATAACAGCTGTTCCACTTCACCCTATCCCCACTTAACAAAAAAAAAGAAAAAATGGTGACTAATAATGCTTATTGTTATTTTCAGCTCTGGTTATCCATATATACATCTTTTTTTCCCTTTTCTTCAGTTCAGAAACCAATGTACAAAGTTCCTGATTGCTATTGACCTCAGTACTACTTGAAAATTCTTGTGCAGCAAGAATAAGTCACTAGAAGTAAAATCAATCCTTTAAGTGGTTTTATTTCTGTAAGGAAACAAGATTTTTAATGCAAATACCAGACATGCACATCTACGATGTCATCTTGGATTTTTTAACTTGGTTAGCCTGCACTTAAATAGGTGACTGGGAGCACATACCTGTTATAGCAACACTTGTTGTTTTATTATTTCAATGTTAACGTGCCAGTGTCCCAAGGTCAAAAACTCCAGTCTTCATCCCCAAGTCAGTGGCAGGTTTTTGGGTGCTTCCACATTTTGCAGTTTTTTCCGAAATTGCTTCTCCCACAGGGATGGTGCTGAAACCTCACTGGCCCCTTTAGGTGCCACTCTGGAGTGCAGCAGAGGAGCCTGAGCCTCCCCAGTGCCACCTCAGCCACAAGTCATCCACTCACCCCTGCCAGCAGCCCTGGGCTTTGTTCTTCTGATGCCTTCAGTTTCGGCTTTTCCATTTTTCAGGCTCTGTGCTGTTTCAGTGTGTAGTTCTAGGTTTCATATTGAGTGTTGGTGAGCTCTCTTCACAGAGTAGGGGAGATAAAACAATTCCTTTCCTATCTTGGGACCAAGGACAGCCGATACAAATTTCAGGCCCAAGAGCAAAAATGACGGTGAAATGAAGAGAGAAAAACAAGGAGGATGGAGCTTCATAACCTGAAGCTGTAACTGGGCAATTAACTCCAATATGCTAATGGACCAAAACCTCTAAAAGTGTGGGACCTCGTGACCGGGTGTCCATTTTGTGACCATTCTGGGGTTCATCTTGGGTGTGCCCCAGCTGGGCTCTTTCATCCCTACTTTGTCTAAAAGGCCATGGAGGCCTTTTAATAAATCCCTACTTTGTCCTTTTGCTCTGTCTGCTCTCTGCTCCAGGTCAGCCTCCAAGGCATCATTTCAGGCCTGACCTGAAGGCCTGATCCTATTTTCTTCATTAAATCTGTACTCCAATTTTTAAAGGTGGGGAAATCTCAGTCACAGTAGGAAAGCAACTTCTCTTGGATGGCTGGAGTAGTTTTGGTGGGACAGTATTACAGTTGGTCCAAGTCTGGTGTATTTTGGAAGGGAACCATAATTCCAAACCACAGACCCTTTCATGCTATGGCATTGCTTAATTGAAACAGACTGTGGGTCTTCTGTTCTGTGAAAGCATCTCGCTGCAGAGCTGCTGTTTCAACAGTCCTGAGTTAAATGAGCTCGCAAATGAGATCTGCTAACAAATTGTACCCGTCAAGTCTCCATCATTCTTTACCAGGTCACTGTGCAGAATTTGGTCTCTCAATAGTCCAGCCTTATGATTCTTGCTAAAATAATTTTCCCCCCTTTGTCTTTAAAGCTTCCTGAAAGAATGAATTAAATTGTGCACCACACCTGAAAGAAAGTAAGGTAATATACCCTCAAATCCCAAAATAGTGCTCCGACTTCCACTTTTTTTGCTGTGTTTTTTGTGGCAGTGTTCATTCTTTGCTCATACTGGAGGTGTTTATAGTATTTGGGAAGGAACAAAAAAGGATCAATTGGAAAAGGCAGCATGATTTATGTCAGTGGGTTGCATTTGGGCAAGCATGAGTCTTTATTTTTAAGTTAGCTTTGAACCAAATGTTGACTGCTTCAGGTTTAGAAATGGTAAAATTATAGCTTTACTTTGGTAAAATTACAGTTTTACTTCAGTGAAGCTGCTGATCATGGCTGATATTGTCTGGAGTGACTTGTGTCTGCTTCTCTGATTAGCATTCTTTGAGAATATAGTTAGACTGTGTTTTTGGAGTTCCATATTATTCACTGTTTTTTCAGTGCAAGTTGTGGTAGTGTGGGCAGGAGGGTGGTCAGCAAAGTGGAGAGGCAGTCTACTCTCACAAGGTAGTGCAGACTGGAAAGATAAGAATATCAACAGGACAGTTTGCTTCTGCCTCAGCCATTCTAGCCTGCTATCTGTGTGGACTGCTAGCCCACAAAGAGTTAAAAGTGTTTGTTTCACAGGAAATTGGAAGAAATTTATGTGCGCAAGTGAAACTGAAAGGTCGAATGTGTGACTCATATCTATTGACAGATGGAATGAGCATAACATAAGAAGACAGTGACTAGAAAACAAGCAGGTTGTGTGAAAGTATTTTTAGAGACTAATTTCTACCCAGCTGTGTCTTCTATGAACAGAATAAGTTTGTCAAAGTTACCTAGAAGTTGCCTAATAGCTACCTAGTGGCAGTTAATTACATTGATATGGTTTGAATGGGTTCTTCATCCCTTGGGATGAAAACAGTTAACATTTTATAACAGTTCTACCTGAGACTTAAAAGAATGTAGGTAAACAAGAATTAAGAGAACATATAAGTTGCTAATAGTGCTCATAAACTTTTACATACCCACTTACTTTACCTCAGTTCCCCTGTTGACTCCCACTTCTGTGCTCTCTTCCCCTCTCAACCTATCTTTTTTTCAGCTTAAAATATATCCAACTTGCTTGTTATATAATAATGACTCATACTTTCATTGGCTTAAACTTTACCCAATCTTTCTTTCATGTCATTTTTGGTCTTTAAATTGAGATTTAGCCTCTTCAGTTTTGGCTACTACATTGTGGGGTTTTTAGTAAATTCCACTGATATAGCTGGAAAAAATGATGCTGCAACAAAGTGTATAAAAATTGTTTAGTAATATGGGGATAAAGACTTGGCAATATTTTACATGAAAATGCATCTTGCTGGACAATGTATAGAAACCCATAAATCCTATATGGTGTTTAATAGTCTTCAGCAGATTTGGACCCAAGTATAGATGTAAGCCACACAATAAGGTTCATGGGAGTGTTTATTTCCTTGTTGCCTGGAAGAGCAACTTGGGCACATAATGCAGTACAGCATGTGTATTATTGGGCTTGTGTATTTTGTAGACTTTGGTGTTAAGTCCTGAGGCAATTAACTCCAACCTTAACAACTGTGGGGTTTTTTCTGGTTTTGCCTTCATCCACATTTTGGCCAGATGATCACAATCCCATATATTACATACACCTGGAAAATTACAATGACAAGGGAGAGCCTTGTGGCAAAAGGAAATGTGCCACTTCTTCCTCTGCTCTCATCAGGTGAAGGGAAGGGGGGCAGAACCTGTATTCCCATGAGCCACAAAGAACACTGAGGGGTTGGGTGGGGACTTCTCCAGCTTCTCGAGCTCGCTCGCCCTCTCCCCTAGCTGCCGGTCTTGGTATAACTTTTTTTAATGACGTTTATTTATTTAAAAGCTGCTCCGCTTCCTAGGCTGTTGGATGCTTTCCCTGGTGTCCTGACCATGAGCTGGGCTCCAGTTTGCAGACCTCCTGCTCTGTGTCCAGGTGGAATCGTGAAAATACCATGCAGTGCAAACTGATGAATTATTTTTGTTAAAGAGGGGGAACCTCTTTAACAAAAATAATTTTAAAATAAAACATTTACCTCTAATTGAGATATTCTAGCAATTTCAAAATTTGGATTTATTTTTCAATCTTTTTATTTTGGTTTTTTTTGTTTGTTTGTTTTTTGTTTATTTTTTTGTTTTTTGCCGGGATCTCTATAGATATAAGCTACTGGTAGTACAATATGTGTTGCTAACAAGGTTCTCACAGGAAAACCTTGGAGGACAAGTGGAGCCTGTTGGAGTGAAGCAAACATCTGATGTTCTTTCTTACAAGAAATGAAATCCACAGTACGTTAATTCTGCAAGTTTACAGTCATGCTAAATCACTGAGAAACAGCGTGAGCAGAATGGGTAAATCCTTCTGTTAGTAAGGCATGTTGCTGCAATTAACATTTTCCCTGCACAATTATTTTATGAGATAAAATCTATAAAGGTGAGGAGCATAACTTGTTCATTAGAGTGGGCAGCAGGGAGTGACAGTAAAAATGCATGTATTTCAAGTGCTTTTTTGAGGTAAGAGCATGCATATGCTGATTCCATTGTCTGTACTCCTTCCTCATCCAGATATTTGTCTCCTCCTCTTCTGGAGCTCGTCCAAATATTAGCAGCATATTTTCCTGCTTAGAATGGAAAACCCAAGGGGATTAAAGAGCTTCTTTTGAAAATAATATAATATTCCTGCAGGAATAACATATCAGTGGAAATATTCTATATAAAAATAAAGTATTGAAGTATAAAAAGTAAATCATGCAATTCATGGGGCAGGTTTTTTAAGTCTGGCTGATAAAAATACAATAACAAGTTTATGAATGAAATTGTCTCTTCAAGCACTACTCATGATCATCTCTATTTTAAATTATTGTTCTCCCAACACTGAGGAAAAAAAAGAAAAATATTTCTATTTTCTATCTATCTCTTTTACTTGTATTCTTAAAAAATAGTGTTTTCTCAGCTTCCCTTGAAAAATCTGTAGGAGAATGCTGTTTCATATTTCAAATTTAAACTGAGACCTAAAATCCCATAGACAATTAGGACTTACTTTAAATAAAAGTAGAAACTGGCAGGTTACTATAAATGTAAAGATTACACTAGTGGGTGCCTGAGATCTTTTTTAAGATGAAGGGACTGTTCCAACTGCTGCCAGTATCTGGTGAAATACATCCCCTAACCTCCTGTCTTGAGAGGGGATGAATGGCCCAATATGAGCAGAGAGATTGGCCCAGGATATGATGTAAATCAGTTCTCTTCCTCTGCTGTAGTGAGGTTTATGCTGATTTTTACAGTTGATGGGAGGCAGATTGTTAGTGCTAACCTACTTCTTTTCCCTCCACAGCTGTGTAACCATTATTGGTGAATGCAGAAAAAAGCCTCTACCTGGAGTGTTCTTTTCTGAGTTCCACCAAGGTTTTCACAGTTCTCTTTATTTTGAAATCTTGCGTGCATGAAGTTTTATGAAATTTCATATCTTCCATTTGTTTTAATTTCATTGGGCACTAAGTGACTTTGTAAAACGCTTGGGGTAGGTTTTGGCATTGTGGTTCCACAGTCAATGGAAAAGTTGCAGGGGGTTAATAAGCAGCTTTTATACTTCACTAAGAATATAGATGATATTTCTTATGTGCATAAGAAGAAAATACAATTATAATTTTGCACATCTCTGAGTTTAGGAGTACTTATAGCTGGGACAAGATCTTGGCTATTTCTTCAGCAATGAAATCACTTTTCTGCTTTAGATCTTCACTTTCTTCACTTTTACAAAATTTGGAAAACTGCTCTTGATGCTGCTATCTATACCTCTAATATGCCATTAAGATCTGTGTCAGGGCACATCCTGACCTAACTAAGCCCACCCCTAATAAGATGATTTAAAACTAATCTGCATCTCTGTATAAAAACAGCAAAGATCTGCATCATTTACATTTTGAATCTGCTTTTACTGTGACTACTGAAAGCCTTGGTATTGCATTTTATCCTGAAAACCGTATTTTTTGTTATATATATAATATTCTCTTTAGTTATATTATATTATTCTGTTATTATGATTGTGCAATTCAGGTATGTACTTTTGAGTTGAGTCACCCGACTTTGGCCCACACCTGAGCTGTGATAGGTCTGTTGAAATGGAAAAAGGAGAAACTGAGATGATCAAAGTTAACCTCCATCTGAAGAGAATTAAATCTAGTGACCAGAAAGAGGTAGGCATGTGTTCATTAATCCACATGCATTCTTGTTGACGAAGATGACAATCTTGCAATAGCCATCTCTTAGATCTTGTAGAGTTCTTCTTTTCCCTTTTTACCTGTTTCTCCCCTGCCTGATGCATTAAATTAAACAAGAATTTTTACCCTTTTAGCTAGAAGTTGGTTAGTAGCCTTGCATACAAGCCAGGAAATGTAAGCATTGCAAATGTTTGAAATTAACAGTAGAAATACTGCAATTAAATTTCTCTAGGTGCTCTTGCTTTGTGCAGTGACTTGTCTTCAGTATTCTGTTATAGGTATTGAAGACTTCACTGTTACAGTATTATTTCACAAGTGACAAGCATTCCCACACATTCCTTTGGGAATTTTTAAACTGTTACGGCTCTCATGAATAAAAAAAAAAAAAAGAAAAGAAAAAATGGTGCAGATGAATTGATGGAATTTGTATGTTGTTCATTTGCAATCCTAACATACTTGTGTACATCATCTCATACCTATACAAAAAGGCACCTGGCTACTGAGCTGAAGGTTGCTGGTCACTAGGTCATATGCCTGAAAGTGAAAATGTGTTGATTTCCTTTTCCCCTTGCTCATCAAAGAGGACGGTGCAGTGCCTGATGGGGCATCATCACACGAAAGACTTTTCTGTCTCCAACTGGTTTATTTATGGTTTTCTGAGGGCTTACCAGCTGCTGGTGTAGCAGTAGAAGTGCATATGAACAATATTTCTCTTCTAACCTCTGCTGCTGCTTTCAATGGGTTTAACCTGTGGGTTTACTTACCTCTACACACAGAAGTAATTTTGGAAATTTTGTTGGGCAGTGGGGTAGGGGAGAGAGGGAGCTTCACGTTCCTATAAACCCGTCAAAAAACTGAATTTGAGTCCAGAAAATTGAATCCACATGGTGCTGAAGAGGACTGCAGACCTCTCCCAACTTTAAGAGCATCTGTTATTACTCTGCTGTGCTTTTTAGAGCAGCAGCTGCCAGCCCTCCACCCTTTGTAGGTGCACTGAATCAAAAATAAAGATAAAAATATGTGAAAAGGACCTCCCCAGATGTGTTAAACTCTAATAAGTCAATTTAGACATTGATCCTGTGTTTCTTTGGTAAGCTGGAATTTACACACCTGACGAAATAATCACAGGATAAAAGAACATTCAGAGAAGAATATTTTGAAAAAGTATCAGGAGGTGAGAAACAGGGAGCAAGCAAAGAAGGAAGACTGCTTTCTGCAGAGTGAGCTTCATGTACAGAGAGGAAGTTCCTGGTCCATGGCCTTTTAATTTACAGCAATAATTTTGCTCTCCTTCCTGCAGCAGGAATGATGATTTGAACAAGGCCAAGTGAAAAAAACTGCAAGGAATACTGCAATAAGAGTTGAAAGAAGCAGCCTTACTCAAAGAAATTATTCAAAATGTTAGTTTTTTCCACTCTATATACTTTGTGGTTATGTTTTATTTCTCCCAGTTCTTCCAGGCATTTTCTATGGTTTCTGTGAAGTTTGTTCCACCTTCCAAACATGGTGCTGTTGGTGGATGACACTCATGAGGAAAGCTTTTGGGGCTTATAGCATCACAGTATACTCTGAATATGTTCCTCTTTTCGACTCGTAGCAGCTACCGTTGGCATATGAGCAGCATGCACTTCACGTCCTGGGGAAAAGCCTTTGGGCTGGTGGTACCAGTCTCAAAGGGAGTTGAATTTACTCCAAAGCTGCGATACTGCAATTGGTGATACCTCGACGGGGAAATGGCCCAGTGGATTTACGTTGGCTCTCTGCCGGGTGCCCCAGCAGGCGCAGTTCCTCCCCTTTCCAGCAAAACAAAAACTGTCAAAAGGCTTGTGGGTCAAGACAAAACCAGAGGAACCCCTCAGCAATTACCTTCATAGGAAAAATAGGCTTGATTGGAGAAAATCAATTTGATTATTACCTATAAAATTGGGGTAGGGTAATGAGAAATAAGAACAAATCTTTAAAAACTGCCACCAATCTCTCCCTTATTCCCAGGCTTAATTTCATTCCAGACTTCTCTACCTGCTCCCCACAAAGCAGTGCAGGGTTGTGGCCACTTCACCACATGTTGTCCCTGCTGCTCCTTCCTCCTTACACACTTTTCCTGCTCCATGGTGGGGTCCCTCTCACAGGAGAGTTCTCTGTGACCCTCCCAGATGTGTCCTTGCCTCTGGCTGCAGTTCAATAAGAACCTCTCCAGCGTGGGGCCCTTCCAGGGGCTGCAGGCACCCAGGAGCAGGCCGCTTCAGCGTGGGTCCCTCACAGGACCACAGCTCCTGCCAACAGACCTGCTCCAACTCCATAGGGTCCCTGTTCACTGAACACCCACTTGCTCCAGTGGAGGTCTCCTCCAGGGGCTGCAGGTGGATCTCTGCACGCCCATGGGCATCCCTGGGCTCAGCTCACTCTCCCTGGGCTCATCCAGGGGCTGCAGGTGGATTTCTGCACTGCCATGGGCATCCCTGGGCTCAGCTGCCTCCCCCTGGGCTCCTCCAGGGGCTGCAGGTGGATCTCAGCTGCAGCACCTGGAGCACCTTGTCCCCTCTTTCTGCACTGACCTTCCCCTCACATGTTCTCACCATCTATCCAACTGCTGCTGCACAGGTTGGGGTTTCCCCCCCGTTTTAAATTTGACCCCTGGGGCGCTCCCACGGCTGCTGATGGGCCCAGCCTTGGCCAGCAGTGTGTCCATCCAGGAGTTAGCTGGAACTGGCTCCACTGGACTCGGGGAAACATTCTGCCAGCTCCTGAGAAGCCACCCCTGTAGACCACAGGCTGCCACAAGCTTGCCATGCAAACCCAACACAATGATAATTTTTGTTTTCCAAGTGTTTCCAAATATCCGACAGAAAGGCAAAAGAATTGATAGCCCATTTTACTATGAAGTCAATATTCAGAAACAGAAACAGTTGTTACCACCACGTGCACAAAATGCGTGTCCTGAACTATCCTAGCAGTACTTACTTCATGTTTCAGCACCTTTTAGGCAGAAAAAGATGTGTGAAGAAACTTAAACTTCTTTCTTCTTGTCTTCTTGTTTAGAACATGTCTGAGAAAGGCACGAAACAAAAGCAGTAAATGACTGAATATAAACATTGCTGTGCTTCATGATCCCGTTGAAAGGTTCGGGTCTGGCTGGTAATAGATGGATCATGTAACTGTGACCTGACTACGGGAATATGTAACACCCATGCTAACTTGCAGTTGCGCAGTGCTCTGCATTGTACTGCTCTCCACTGGTGCTTCTGGTAGCCCATGAATAAATAAAAGAATAAAATAAATAGATATAAACAACAACAACAACAACAAATTATTGAATTATTAATAAATAAATAAATTTATAGGAATTATTTTCACATAATCATAAAAGAGAACATTCAGATGGGTTCTTTTCTGTGGATGGAAATGGCAGAAACAAGCATTTGATGCAGCCAAACCAATTTCCATTATTAGTTTATTCTGCTGACCCATTCTCAGTTGAAGATGCACTGAGTTTGTAATCAGGCAGAAAAAACAAAACAAACCAACCCATCACTACATGTTTTCTGTGAAGAATGGTGAGAGACTGGAAATCAGAAGAGTGACGTTGATAGTCCAGCAGCGTGCAAACAGAGGGGTTAAGCCCTCTCACCTGTGCTTTTGCAAACCTGCTATCTCCTGCTCCCTTCCTTCCACCTCCAGCTTTGGGAATCTTTCCAATCTTTCCATATTTTCCACCTGCTCTCAGAAGCCAAGCATCTTCGCTCTACCACTCTGTAGAGCAGTGCTAGCCCGAAAGAAGAGCTGTTCCTGACCACTACCAGAGATGGAAGGAGAGAAATAACCTCAGCTGCCAGCGATGGGCCAGTGCTGGTTTTCCATCTTTGCCCAAGTGCCACGTCCAAGCTCAGCCCAGCCCAGAGCGCAGCTCTCATCACCCGGAGCTGAGCTGCCAGGCTGGGCACTCAGTCGCTGCAGCGTCCGCAGCCCCTCCGAGAAGGCCTTCAGCCTTCATCTGGTGGGCTGCAGCACTTATTTCAGTGACTCTGCTCCGGGAAAACCAGACTTTGTCTGGGAAAACCAGACTCTGTCTGGGAAAACCGGGCCCTGCTCTGGGAAGCCGCTGCCCTTAGGCATGCCGAGGCTCCCGAGGGGCGGCAGCGAGACGCCGCGGGGGCTTTTGCACGCGGAGAAAGGCTTGGAGAAAGGCTGAAAGCACAAAGCTTGAGCAGTCTGTAGTGCTGGTTTCCCTGCTATGAGGAAACATGAAATCCAGGTACACACATGAAATATTTACTGAAAACAGCTGAAGTGCTAAGTCAGAGCTTATTAATCTGCGAACTGGAACCTTCCTTTGTATTTAATAAAAGACACTGAGAGAAACTAACTCTGACTAAAACCACTGTGTGCTGTGTGCATGAGAGCAGGCATCAGTGGGTTCCTATAACATCAGGAGTCCCTTAGTGATGGTTACATGCCTGCTACGTGACTATCAAACCTCTTTTTCTGCTACTGTTTTTTCCTTACTATTTATTTTAAGTGAGCATATTCATTTAACTGAAAATGCCAAGTGAGTAATGTGTAATTGGATTGAGAAATACAAAAACTGATCATTCTGTTAGAGGTATGATTTATTCTCTGTGCTTAGATTCTAATGTTTGAGTGCAACTAAGAAATAAACATGACTTATTGCTGATAATGATGAGTGTTTCAGAGACCCAGAGATTGTCAGAATATCAGCTGTTGTCTTGGTATTAATGAGAAAAAAAGATATATAAGGGTGCATTTATTAATAGACTGAACACAGAGTCTGAGACTAAGTAGTTTGGAAAAGTACTACATTGTTTATAGTAATAAAGGTGAAGAAACACTGGAGGAAACATCCCTGGGGCTTAATCAATGATCAGCATATGAACATAAGTCAAAGATTGTTTAGAATTGTTCCAAATGAGGAATAACTGACGTCAAGAGCTTGCTTGACTTCTTACCTGCTTCACACTCTGGTTGCCTGCAGTGACAAAAAGTACAAACAGAACAAGCTGGGTTAGGCTTGGGGATTTTTTTATTTGCATTTAATTTAATTTATTTACAGGAAAGCCTTCGATATCAAGGGCAGAACTGTCATACACTGGTAAATCCATATTTTGTTAGCATCAACAGATAATGAAGGCAGGAACAAGCAATGTTGTGTTGCTAACACAGAATTGAACCTATGCACTGCAAGCCACAAATGACATTTTGGTCACTAGCAGTGGTTTTTTGTGTTAGCAGCGTGACGCAGGTACAGGGCCAAACTCATTGTGACCCCACAGCCAAAAATGTTCCACAGAATGCCTTCTGCCATTCAGTCTTTCAGGGAAGGAGTGGTTGAGGTAGGGTAGAAAAGGAAGTCTGGGAATACTGATGCAAATATGCACCAGACATTCACACAGGCGCTGTGTGGCTGCTGTAACTGAAGCTGCTTCCACGGGAACATTAATTTCAACTCTTGGTCAGGAAACAGTTCAAATAATGAGATTTTCCTGGGCACTTTTAATCAGGTGACTAAGCTTCTCTGACGTTCAAAAGCGTCTCTTCACTGATCTCTTCCGAGATCCTAAAAGCAAGTCTGAGGTTCATCTTCTAGAAAGTTTGTGTACACCAGGGAAGGAATTTGTCTTGAGGGGAAAAATAAAAGTGACGTGTCTGTGACGGTTTAAAAGTATTGTTTATGCCAGACTTATGTAGTTTTCTATTTAATCTATTAAAGGGAAAAGGAATGCATTCAGCAAAACTAATCTAAGAAAAGGAAGAGTGGGTTGTATCACCTGTGAAAAGAGTGGAAGCGTTATTGGCCTTGTTCCAACAGCTGGCCTATTTTCATGACTGATTTTTCCCATTAGCAGTGTGCAAGCCCAGGGCAGAGCAGTGAGCCCACAGCACTGCACAGACCAAAAAATGACCTGTAAGGACAAATCGAACCAAATATTTCCTCATACTACATGGGCGGGTATTTTCCTTACTGCCTGTGGTTCAGTGACTGAAAGAGTCTTCTGCCTGCACCAGAAACTTGTTGCATGAGACCTTGGAAGTTACCTACCTGTTCTGTCCTTCAGTTCTCCACTTTTCAACAATTTCAGTTTTCATCCCACATATTCCTATTTGCTTCAGATAAAGCATTATCTCAAAGGACAGCAGCCTTGTTCACCGTACAGACATAAAACATATCCTGAAAGCTGCCCAGTCTTTGTCAGGAACATGCATGACAGACTCATCTCAAAAATAGCTTGTGAACCTGCTGAAGTGTTTGGTTTTTTTCTTCTTTTAATGCAGTTACCTGTTACTTCAGTGGGATTCAAAATTATTTCAGAAATGTTAAACATAAATACATAGGCCTGCCTGAGCTATTTTCTTCTAAAGATGTTGAACATATGGAAGAATAATTTGCTTAAAAACCAGGTTCTGGGTAGTTCAAGTAACCTTTCTGTGTGTCTGTGTCACTGATTTGAAATGGAGTACTATTGGGAATAATGAGCTAGCATTTGGGCTTGCGGGGGCATCGGATGAGTAAACACCTGAAAAAAAATTGCGCACAGGATTTGTAGTTTACTTAATTTTGCTTTCATTAGGTCAGCCTTTATCACTGTGTATAGCAAGAACCACAGTTAAGAGCAGACTAAATGCAGCTCAGATACTGCCAGCTAGAAACTTCCAGCAAATTACCAAGTGAAAGTGAAGTCTTCCAGTGTTTCAGTTGTACGTGTTCTGGTCGGTTCTACCACGCACACCCTTCTTCTTTTCTTGGAATGGAGCTGAGCTTGTTACTCCCTCAAATGTTTGAATTTCTCCCAAATTAGTTTTCCATTTGTCCCTCTGGTCTTCATTCTCTCCATCATATTAACTCTATTTAGATATAGAGAATTGTCTAATTTCCCCAGCTTCTGATCTGGAATTATAACAAGTTGGTTAAGATTTTGGGTGTATTTTAATGGTCTGGGAGTTTTTGAGGGGTGAGTTTGGGTAATTTTCTTAGGTTTTTTGCCTATCATTGGCAAAAAATGATAGGTGATAAGTGAATAAAATGATAAGTGATAGGACGCATCACTTAAATAAGTAAAACTGCGGTGGCTGGCATTCCCAATTAGACATATTTGAGTCCTGCTAAAATTCAGCTGTTTCCCATTTTGCGCACAGTTGAGTTACAGGACTTAAATAACCCAAGAATGTTCAATTGAATTGTTTTACTGTGTGATTAATCAAGATTTCATAATGATCAGTAACCCCTTGGAAGTAATGACATTAACAGTGTTTATTCCCTCTAAACTTTGAGGCTCCTTTGCCTTTCAGTCACTACAGTTTGTTTTCATATTTAATAGAAAACACTCTACACACAGGAAAGATGAGCTGTGTTCTGTGAATATTCTTTATCCATGGAACAAACCAAAATTTTTTTTTTTTGTATGACTGTATGAGAGGGAATGTGCAAATGACTCTCTTTTTTATTTACCAGAAGGCCATGTGGCTTTAAAGTGTCCCCAAAACTTTATTTATTGGGAAATGTTGGTTCTGTCTTTGGGAGAAGATGGTGGAGAATGTTAGTGGCAATGACTCCTCACATTTACCAGCAGATATTAGACAGGATAGAAATCAGCCTCTGTCGCCTCTTGCCTTCTTTAGACAAGCAGAGATGAGCGGTTTAAGAAGACATTTGACTTGTTTGTTTATGTGTCCAATGCAATAGGAAAGGTGTTTTCAATTTTTTATTCTTTACCTCATAAGATCACAGGAACCATATCATTGTGGTAGTATAGACATTTACAAAAAGTCTGTCTTTAATGCAAAACACAGTAGGTGAAGAAGAGCATGGGAGCACAGAACAGCTGAAGAAGCCTGTATTGTATCTATTGTGCTGAGGGAGGATGGTACCACAACTTGGCTTATAATTTTGGATAAATCAGAAAGCATTTCTAACACTAGAAATCTAAAAGTATCCCTGAAGAGCTGCAATACTTCCTGTGTCTGTGAGTCTGTAGGCTGTTCTAATCATGGGTCAAAATTTTGCACTTATTTGGAGCAAGTCACTGAAATGATGAAATAACTTCCTAGCTGAGTTGCCCGCGTATTGCTTACTTGCCAGTAAGTGAAAAATGGAAGCATCACTTCTATTGACCAATATATTTTTCTTCTTGGTTTAATGATAATACTACAAATGTCTCTGTTTGGAGGAGAAGTCCTGAATTCTCTGCCTGAGTCATGAGGGCACCCTGGAATAGTACAAATAGAACCCTTCTGCAGGTTTTGGGCAAACTATTTTTTCTTTTCCTATGTAGAAGTTTAATTGGTTCTTGAAAATTTGTTCTGTTTGCTAGCGTAGGCTTCTTCCTACAAAAATGCATTTGGATGTCAGCTTAATATGAAAACTACTTCAAAATAATCCCTACACCATATGACATTTATCCCTAATGAACTTCTACTTGATAAGGTGATTTCTACAGTGATAGATTAAATATTAGGGAATCACAGAATGGCTGTGGCTGGGAGGGACTTCTGGAGATCACCCAGGTGTGACCCCATGCTCTTGACAGCCACCCTTAAAATATTTGAATGCACAATTACATTTGTCATACTAAGATACTAGTATATCTTCATTTTTTCATTTCACACATGGGGAATAAGGTGAAGGGGGAAAATACCTGGAAGAGTGCAGAGCATATTTCCAAAAGTGGACTTTTATGTGGTTTTTTTTTTTTCAGTTTGATATGAATTGCAAGATTCTCAGAAATCTCATCGTGTGCTAATTTCTTTTATTAATGTTTCTAAATTAAGCCATGCGGGTTTGCTTACGATTTTAGAGCACCCTGCATCAGAACTCAGAACTGAACTCTCATTCCCTTAGGCTCAGGACTTTCTTCCCTTAAATCCTCATTTAAATGATTTTTGTTTCCCACTTTGGGGCAGGGCAGCAGCACGTAAACAGGCATCTCCAGAGTGCTTCAGGAGGAGAGGGCTTACAGTGGGGAGGGGCCCTGGAGGAGTTTCTGTGAGGAGAGTGTCTCTCTCCTGTTTCCTCCTTTGCACAGCACCCACCCACAGCATCGCTGCAGGTGCTCCAGCATGCGTGTCAAATGAGCTGTTAAAAGTGGCATCTGGCTCCACGGGCATCGGACAAAGCTCCCTTGACTCCGGTGGAGCAGCGCGCATTGCCCTGGCCCGTGGCTTGTAAACCCGCAGAACGCAGTGCGAGTGCCGAGGAGAGAGTTGGCATCGGTGTAAAGATTGGTTTCTTAGCAAAATGTGCCTCAGACAAGTCACTGAGGCCAAAGGCATCTGTTTTTAAATTCTTAGCTTTCCTCTGACACCTCAAAATCAAACACCGAATCTTATGATCTATTGCTGAAAGTGTGTACAAATTCCAAACTGAAAAGGAGAAGCTCTGTAGACATAGCTTATGATTTAACCAAGTAATACACTGAGACAGTGAAAACTATTAGCAGTCTGTCTCACACTGTATGTTGCTTGGGTTAGGGGAGTTAACAGCAAAGATGGTGTATCCTTACAAGCTGACTAGGGAAAATTACAGAATTCCTTCTGAGTAAACAACCTTAGAAATGCTTTTTTTTTTTCCTCCCCATATACTCTTTTGTTCTTACTAAAAAGATTAAGTTAATCAAAACCTTGTAGGTTAAATAATTAAACCTGTAGATAAACACAATTTTTTATTGTTAATTAGACATAGAGAGGTGCAATTTTCATAGGATGCAGAGTCCCTAAATTTAGCTGTGGAATATTACATTGATCACACACAAAAAAACATCATTGATTCTCTGGGGAAGGGTTGGACGTCAGTGTGTGCGTTTTGGCTCAGACCACCTTTCACCTATTAAAGGGGGGTCCAGCAGATCTTTATCCTTGCTGCACATAGCAACAAAATGTGATTTGCCATCCTTAACCCTTTGAACATTCTCAGCATCTTAGCAGGATGATTCACACTTACTCAGTTACTCTGCTTTCATGCTCTGTATTGTATCTGAAATCTTTATACCAAAAGTGCAGTGTTTTTATCTTCTGCTGCTCTGTCAATTTTTTAATGTATGTTCTATGTGTTTAAATATTTAATATACACCGAAGCCATTAAAACGTGGCTGTAAAAAATCTGTAATATGACACCTTCCTACTATGACAATTACTCCTTTCTTTAAATGACTTGCAACCTTTATAAATACAACTCTGAAATTAAACCCTGACATGGTGCAAAATGCTGCATTTTGCTTTACCTGTTTAAGCCTACCAAAGGCAGTGAATCTTATTAAAGTACTGTGCAGAATATTTTTATTGCTGTGTAGATCTTTGTCACTGTGCAGTGTGATAACTCTCAGATCCTTTTTCCAGCAATCACTAATTAAGTGTAACAGGCATGCATCCAGACACTCCTGAATTTTAATCCTCATGTTTCTTAATGCGTTGATTAAATATTACGCAGAATGTAATAAAAATATGGGACTCATTTAAAATACAAATATATAATTTGTATAATTGTCCAGCTAATAAATTATGTCTAAATATTATGATTGTTTGTGCAAACACTTAGGGGTGCGCCCATGCAAGTGGTAGAAATAATCCATATGTGCACATGCAATTAAATATTCTCTACACATAATTGTCCATAAAGATCTTCAGAAGCATGCATGGCACTACATTTGCAGAATACTTTTGAATCTAGACACAGGTCCTGCTTAAAAAGAACAAAATCTACTTGTATTAAAAAAAATAAAAAATGATATTAAAATGATATTTAAATTCTTGAAGGGTAACTTAGATTAAGTTACACACCCGATACCCCCAGCTTGTCACCTGACTGTAGCACTGGCCTTTCCTACGTTCTGAAATCATGGGAGAGCTGCTTTCCTCCCCTTTTTGCTGATGGGAAATTCCTGGCAGCTGAAGCACCTGATATTTGACCTGCTTTCAAATGCTTTGCATGATTTTGCAGAGTCAAGGAGCTTCCAGTAGTTCAGATAAGCTAACAGCAAAGATCTAAACGTTCTGCTGCTTAGCCAGGGTGGCGTTCCGCTGTTCAATACCACTTAATTTCGCTTCATTCTTCTTCATCTCAAAAAGCATCTGCACAAGTTCTTCACCACATTTACTATTATTTACATCTACTCAATATTATTTATTGGGAGAAAAATGGAAGTGAAGAACTGTCGGCTGTGGGAGGCGTTTATTTTCCCGCATTAGCAGCGGCGTAAGCGCAGTTCGAGCGGCGGGGCCAGCAGGGCTGCCCTGCCCTGCTCTGCACAGGCCGACTCCGCCGGGGGCAGCGTGGGCTCCTCGCTGCTGCTGTTGCTGTTTTATTGGGTTTTCCAGGTCCCCGGGCCCACAATTCCTCTGCAAATAGCAGCCATTGAGGTGTTTAGCTTCTCGCTGTAATATACTTCACGTATTCGGAAACTTTGATTTTATTATCGATTTTTTTTAATGTTTTGGACCATCTCCTGAGTAAATTCAACTTTTTATATGATGCAAAATAGATGTGTTCTTTTAAGTGACAATTTATTTAACAGTCTAATTTAAAGTAATAGCATGAATTTAAGTGGGACCATCAGTTCCTTTCTGGAACTACCCCGAAACCAAAAATGTCCAGCAAAGAATAGTCACTGAGAAGAGGGAGAGTTTGGGAAATTAAGAGATGGATCAGGCAAAACCAAAAATACCTCATTTTGACCATTGTCTCTCCTGTAGAGATGAAATGGGTATCTTGGGAGACTGACAAATCGTCCCCTCCTGCTCTTCTATTCCATCCTGATGCATGCCAGTCCCTGAATATTTTGCACAAATGCTGTACTTCCCAGCATTCACTGCACTTTTACTCTCCAAGCAAGGTAAAGGATGTAAGAGCTTTTTGAAATTACAAATGCTGTAGCTGTATGTTGTAAGCACTATGTAGGGTCTCACTCCTTCTTGCTGCATCACTCCCTGAGAATTTGATATACGGCTCTGCATACTGGCAGAGTTTCATAGCAAGAGTTTTCTAGGATACCCTGTTCAGCCTATCATTGTCTCATGGGAGAATTAGCCTGGGAATCTGGACCTGTGAATTCAAACTCCCTTATTTTACAGAAGGGGCTAAACCAGTCAGTAAGAAAAATTAAAAATTAAAAAACGTGATTCATGTTTTAGATGCAAAGCTCTTCCCTCAGTTATCAATAGCACTTTTCATGTGAACTGGAAAGCAGCTGTTGCAAATAAAACTCAGTGCAAGGCAAAAAGGTAGACTAAACATTCACTCCACAGAGTTGTTTTTATCTGGAGGATGGGTATGCATCCATTATATGTGGCTGCAAAGGCTAAACTGTCCTTTTTAAAGCACTCCATCTGCAGTGTGTCAAAAATAGTGCTGTCCTGCACATGCTTAAATTCTTTGGCAGCAAAGTGACACCTTAATTTCTTTTACAGTAAATATATAGATATATTACATGGTGATATGTAGAGCAGATGTTTCTAAAAATGCATAGAAATTCCAGTCTGTTCATGTTGATGTAGCAGCTTTAGTATTTCAAAAGAGAGATGGCAAGGCAATGCAGTCATGGTGCAAACATGAATATTTGAAGAGCCTGTGTACAAACACCTTGTATCAATGGGTATGGCCATGACATCTGCGAATAAAAAGAAAACTTTTTTTCAAATTTACCTATAGAAAAAAATAAAGCATTCCTTTCAAAAGTTTTCAAAGTGAGGGACAATTCTTGTATTCAGAGTTCCAGCATAACAGGCTTGACTCATCGATAGATGACACATCAAGCACAGGGAATTTGAAAAAGCACTGCTTAACCTCACTAAAAAAAAATCATGGTTTTGAGAACAGGAAAGAAGGAAAATTGCTTTCTGATCCTTGACTCCACTATGTTCAAAAAGGGTAATGAATGTTCTGATAAAACACACTTCATTGGACAAATAAATCTGGTTCAAACTGACAATGTTATGTAAAGAGTTGTTCAAGTCCGTTTAAAAATCATCTTGAGGCAGGAAAAAAAATCCCAAACAAACCAGAAGTCCAGTATGAGACAAGAAATTAAGTTTATCAGTGCATTAATTTTTTTGGTTGTTTCTCTTGTAAAATCTTTTGAGTGACCTCCTTCACTTAACAGACTAACCCAACAGTATAAAAGTATAGGAAAGGAGGAAAGGTATCAAAAGCAAGCCTCTAAATTGCAAAGTACCCAAACAAACAGACTTTTAAAAAAGGACAAACACCACCAGACACCCATCCCCACAAGGCCCAAATGCTACACTGAGCCATTCGCAGGCAGAGAGCCCCAAGAATGAGAATTTCTTTTGTCTCTCATACCAAATAGAACAACGTGGCACCTTGCATCTCATTTACAGCTTTGAATTAACTAGAGGATCATAGCTGGCTAAATTCAGTTGCTTAAAAAGAAGCATCTCTTGCCACTTGAGATGCAATGGAGTAGCTGAGACAGATGCATGGGGTTTGGAGATTACGATCTATGGAAACACGATTACGATCTATGGAAACACTTGCCTTCTAGACCAGCAGCTAGAGGCCAGCATGAACGTCACAGGCCTTGCCAAAAAGCACTAGATATCTGTTAAATACATTGAACTTCATGTTTTCATATTTTAATGCCTCTCAAACATCTTTAGAAATCAAGGGGACAGTAAACTGCAGGATTACTTCTTTGAGCCCTAAAATTGTGTCATCGTGCATAGTGCAAATCGTGTCTATCAGCTTTTCCCAAGGTACCCACTTTTGTTAAAGGTAGTATAAGTTATTGCAATTGGATAATATATCTGTTATTAATGATTTATGGGACACAACCACTTTTTCCTTGTTTTAAGATTGATGCATGACTAGAACCAATGGAAGAAGAAAGAAAACCTGTAGTTTTCAAAGCATGTCATTCACATAGAGTTTTTGATTCCTCTCATGATAAAGGACTAATTACATGAAGTGATGAAAGATCACTTCTTTCATCAATTATAAATATATTTCTTTTCTACAAATATATTTCTTTCAATATAATAATATTTATGAAACATTAAGGTGTTGAAAAGCATGTGTGATTGGGTAGATAATGGGTAGATTTTCACACCAAAATATAATATAAAGCGTGTGTATAGAAATTATGCATAGGAATGTCTAGGAAGCCATTCACAGAAATGAAAGTAAGGAAGCCCTTCTGGGAAGCAAGCCTGTCATAGCTAAAAAATATGTCCACAGCCCATAAGCTTTCCATGAAGAAAAATGTTTGTTTCTTGCAGGTAGAAAAAACGGGTTAATATCCAGGTACTGCCTGTTTTAAGAATGGTGTGAGTGTCAACTCTTAATTTTTAGCAAACGATCTAAATGCAGCATACAATACCATCCATTTGGGAGATCTCCTCAACTTAGTGCAGTCTGACAGCATGAAAAAAGGCTTGAAAGTGTTTGCATTTTCTTCACACTTGCTGAGCAAGCTGACAAAACATTAAGCATCACAAGTGTTAACACTATTTGTTTACGATGAAATAGTAGGTTTTGCTGCAAGAGCAGAAAACAGCAGTAGTGAAATGTCACATGGTGCAGCTAAAGAAACTCTTGGGAGACTTACAAAAAAAAGCTAACAAGACAGGAATCATCAGAGGAAAGATTTGTCAGCCAGCTGCTTACTCCTAAATTTGTGATGTACATTTAATATCTCCACTTGCCTTTTGTAAAACTGGGGACTCGCACGCGTCTGCTAAAACGTGCTCTAATGTTGTTGTCCAAAACATCATTGCATATAAGAAAAGGAGTTTAACATAAAAATTGAGAGCATTGCTTCCAGTTGTCTGGTTGATATTTTGTCCATGGATCCACATGGATGGAAACAAAATAGAAAATTGGGAATATCTACTTTCTATAGAAATAAGGAAGAATAAAATTCTTAAAACCCCTTGCAATTAGTATGAAAA
>WAAG01077545.1:0-10719 GCA_013390105.1 Tichodroma muraria
GAGGAGAGATCTTTGGCCCTGCTGAATGTCAATGGCTGTGATAATAATCTAGAAGACACATGGACTACCACAAATCATGTCTTTGCTTGTAACTTGTATCTAGTCCAGCTATAAGGCCATTTCCGAAAAGCAAAAGGCAACAGAATACTGTCTCCCTGCACAACCCATCAATATGCACGCAATTTTACTGATTGATTGTGCCAGCGCCAACAGTCTATATATCAAATACTTATTTACTGAGTGATAAAAGCGATACTTGCAAGTCATTCCTATGGTACAGATAGGATAGGAGTTATGACAAACATAAGATAAAGACTGTTTCCTTTCATTATTTATTTAAAATTCACTGCTAGATGTGGGAACTCCCACATGTTGCATTCCAGAAACTTCTGACTCTTTCACAAGACTGGACTCTGCCTTTGCTATGAAGCAGAAAATAAACATTCTATTTAACAACTTGGAGTGCAATATTTAAAGAAAGAGCTGCTAGCATCTCTGGACTCCCATACAGATAAAGTATCTGAATGCCACCTATGTTTATCCAAGGAAAGAATTCTGTGTCTGTTTTGAGGTAATACTTACTCAGCCAACATTTAACACATGAGCTCTGAAACCACATTTGAGTTTCTTGCATAGAGAAGCGACAGAAGAAAAGTTTAGAACTTCTCAAAGGAGATAAAGTTCCTTTAACAGCTGATTAAACTAAACAATCTAAGTACTCTTATCATTAAGACTGATCACTAAGTTCAGTGATTTCCAAGATACATTACTGAGTGGGCTACACTCTCACAGTCCCCTCTCCCTACTCTCAATGGGAAGACAGAACAGAACTATTGAAGGCCAAGTAGTCTGTAGTTAGTAAACCCAACAAACAGTCCATAAGCTAAAACAAGTGAGAACAATAGCTGCTAATGCATGATGAAAGGCCCCCAAACAAGACAAAAGCAAATAAGGAACAGAACTATTGAGCGCTGAAAACCAACTGCTTAAGCAAGAAAAGGTAGGAGCCTGTAAACACACAAAAGAGATAAATATAATCCAGACATGTGATATTCCCAGGGTTTCAAAGTTCCCAGACATATAGCCATTACTGAGGTCCTGCTGTGGGACACTACCCATCATTATACATCTCTACATTCATTCAACAAAGCTTGTCTGCTGAACAGATTGTCTTGATCTCAGCGTCCAACTGATGAGTTGCCTCCAACACTAATTTATCACTTTGGGGCTGTGACACTGAAATGAGCCAAATAGAAGCTATCTAACAAGTTTTGAGTATTAGAAAGCAGGCATTCTATTGCAGTGCACTGGTGACTTGGAGGATCCTTCTTCTAACCACGTGCCCAGAGCATTGGGTAAACAGGTTTTCATCATACACAGTGATGACATATTCATTAGCTATTCCCCCTTACTTGATGTACATGCATTACTTTATCTGACATAGTCACACCTCTTATTGGGAGTCCTTGCAGGGTTCTTTGGGGGTCTTTTTCACTGGTCTTCAATGTCCAGTGTCCTTTCCAAGTGGCTGTTCCTTGACCCCCACTTTTGAGTAAGCACAGTATCATTGTTTTCCATAACTTCTGCTTTGTCAGCCTTGAAGAGCTGAGCTGGCATCCTACTTGCCTTTTGCATGACTTCTGTTTGCCTGAGTTACATCCTTTATCTATTTCTCCAAGGCTGTTCTGTTCTACTATCCTAAGACTAAAGTGGTGCTCTGTTCTACTGTCAGCTCGGCAATGCTTGAATTCCAACTTTTACTAGAAAACTGTTGAAACAATAGTTACAAGTCAAAGTTTTTCCAAAGGCTAAGAAGATTCAAAGTTGCTACCCTTTCTCCTTAAACCAACTGGCAAGGAGGGCATGTAATTTACATTCCTAGGTTATTTCAGCAACTACCTTACTGATTTTAAAGTAATGTCCAGGTTAGAAAAAAATATGTGTTTCAATTCACACTTCTGCTGTTCAGGACAATTTTGCATACTGCTTATTTCTAGTAACAGACTTGTTGGTGCTGGGCTGTTTTGTTGAGGCACTGCACCTTGCATTTAAAATTAGAACCTTGCTCCCACTTTAAAATGCCTCATTCTCCAGTCCCACTAGTGCTGCAGCTCTCTCCCTCTTTCTTCCCACCTACTCATCCCTGTGCAGCTGCCAGCATTCCCTCCCCTAAGAGCATCAGTGTTACAAGTACCCTGACATCGCAGGTTCAGCAGCAGCCACCTAAGCACAACGTGAACTTGTGTGAGGGCTGGATTATAACAGTGTTTAACAAACTTCAGCCCCACACACCCTCAGCCCCGCCAGCTCAGACTCTAGAGCACATGCCTAGAAACAAATGAAGCCATCAAGTAAGTTTAATTAAATGCTTTCTGACCTCATGTAGACATCCTAGGAAATGCAGGGGGGGGGGGTCAACATGGATGTTAAAATAGTCCTGTTTCTTTTTTATGAGCTACAGCCCAGACAGATGTGTTAGCTCATTGGGAAAATTACAGAGTCACTTTTCAAATTAGGCAATCATTTTAGTTCAAAGGGTATTTGCAGTACAGTCTTGTTTTATTCAAATTGCACTATATTCACTTGAGGGACTACAGTTGAAAGGGAAACTCTCCATTTTAATAGAAAGTTGCCTGTGGCAACTTAGTTATTAATCAGAAGCAGAAATCTTTCTAGGTTCAGAAGGCAAATGGCTTAGTTCCCCTGTCTGTCCATGTACTCCCACTTACAGAGGATTTAGCACTAGAGTTGCAAATTTCTTTTTCGAGATGAGGATGTCTCCATGACCCAAATCCACATTACAAACAAGGGCCCTCAAAACCCAGGAGTGCAGTTCAAAGAGCTGAGCCTTGCTTACTGTCATCCTTTTCCCACAGCCCACTGACAAACTTCAAAAATAACTAGAAACCTTGTTTAACATCAGTCCTCTATCATGTTAGTAATGTATGTAAGGTAATATGCAATTTTCTCTCACATAAAAGCCTCAAAGAAGCATTTCCTTGAATCACTGGAGAGACAGTATCAAGTAATTAGGGACATTCCTTGGCTCAACCTTCAGTTTCATAGCTGATTTTACAAGACAGTTTCCTGTTAAAAATAGTGCAGTTTTCTTACTTCCTTCACACAACTGTTTCATGCTTTCTTTGATGGTAAATATTTATGGTTTTATACATACTCCCTGGCCAGTAGGCAAAAGTAGATAATTTGGTCAGTTCAACTATGGCACTGATGCCTTCAAAGCACATTTGAACTGCAAGTACATACTTTAAACGTACACAACTCCACAGCTACCTAATTGCTGAGATAAATTTTAAAAGCATCACTGGAATTTTTCTATTAAATTCCAGTGATGACATTCAAGAAAAAATAATGTAAAGAATGAAAAAATAGAATGTAAAGAATGCCAAAGAAAAAAGAAAGCATCAGAAAACTGTTTCAGCACATAAATATAAAATAGTAAGTCAAACAGAAGATTTTGATACTACTAACAGTTCACTGGGACCGTCTGCACTGGCCCACAACCCACACTTGAGGCTGTATGCACCTGAAGAACCCTGCCTGACCAGTGTGTTACGGAAACCACGTGGAGCAGACACCATCTTCAGCCCATGGAGAACCCTGTGCCGGAGCAGGTGGATGCCTGAAGGAGGCTGTGACCCCATGGGAACCCTGTGCTGGAGCAGGCTCCTGGCAGGACCTGTGACCCAAAGGGGGACCCACGCTGGAGCAGCCTGTTCCTGACGGATTGCCCCCCATGGAAATGACCCGTGCTGGAGCTGTGTGTGAACAACTGCAGCCCGTGGGAAGGATTCACATTGGAAAAGTTTGTGGAAAGCCATGTCCCAATCGGAGGGACCCCACACCCTAGAGCAGCAGAAACATCATGACCACAACCCCCATTCCTGCCTCCCTGAGCCACCGAGCAGGGAGGAGGTAGGGAATCGGGCATAAAGTTAAGCCTGGGAATGAGGGAGTGGGGGGGAAAGGTTCTCTTGAAGTTTGCTTTCACTTCTCATCATCCTACTCAGATTGTGATTGGTCATAAATTCAATAATTTCCCCAAACTGAGTCTGTTCTGCCCATGATGATAATTGCTGAATGATTCCCCCGTCCTTATCTTGACCCACAAGCCTTTTGCTACATTTTCTCTCCCCTTTCCAGTTGCAAAGGGGAGTGACAGAGCACCTTTGGTGGGCATCTGGCATCCATCCAAGGTCAAACCAACCCACTACTGTATTAAAGTATTTCATTTTACTGCAAAACCCTTTTAAAAGTCTAAATTTCCAATTTCAGAAATAATGGATTTTTTAATCTAGTCAGTTACTCATCCTGAAATACCATCCTATTTAGAATTCACTTAAAGTTTCTTTTGGTTTTCCCCTGACTTGTTTTTAGATTAGATACAACAGACAAAATACCAGCTTTACAAGTTTACCATTACTGGGAAATTCCACTAAATAATATGGAAATTGCTCCTAGAGCATCACAGCAAACACACACAATACTAGCATAAAGATTTTCCTGTACAAAACACAAGTTTCTTTAACACTACATTCAGAATCAAGAGTTTCAACAAAATTTGTTTCTCAAATTTAACAAACTGGGTGAAGTTGAGACAATGTGGTCACTTTGTAGTACTCATGGAATTCAGCAGACCAAGCTAAAAGCCTGCTGCATAACTGAGTAGTTCTTCAGGACATTTTTCCTAGGAATAAGCAAGCCCACAAAAACATTCTTCCACTTGGCTCTTCATAAACATATGCACCACTATTTTCCCTTGCTCCTCACACAAGACATTTTCTAAGAGATATCTCTATTATAAGTATTAAAACAGCCCAATACACTTTCAATTAGACACATACCTGAGAATTTTTAGTACATTAGTATATTTTTGCTTTCCTTATGATCCTTTCAGCTTATGATCTAGAATTCCTTTCCACTGCTAAAAGTACTAATTGCTTACCAGAGACATTATATGCTGATTTTGTATTGAAACAGAGCTAGGTTGGTCTCTGAGGATGGAAATCTTTGAAAGGAAGTTTCACACAATGATACAGCTATTTTGATAACTTGTACGGCCAAATTTCTCTAAGGCTTCCAACTGGAATGAGCTTGGCAACTGCAGCTGTTTTAACACTCATCTGATGTTCCTGATGGCTTCAGCTTTTCAATCTCCCACTTTCTATGGGTGAAAGAAGTAAGAACACAAATGCATCCAAACTACCCTAGAAATACTATTCTACATACATAAGACAATAAACATCTATTACATACTTATATTAATCATATGTCTGAGCAAGCACGATTCAAGCTTATTTCCACAACATGCAGTTGCCTGCCTTAATAAAGGCTGCATAGGCATGCCTCCAGATTTTTATGGAATTCCTGATAGAAGAGGAAGCAGTAACTTTTGGCAAATATATCCCTACTTCAAATTACACTTGTACAGTAAGTATCATATCCCATCGTATAAATCTTGAGAGCATACTTTTCTCTAAAAGAAGGGTATTATAACTAGAAAAATAACAACTTTCTCTAGGTAGTTCATTCATTAATATTTTAAGCTTTTACTAGCTTCGTGACTTTTTAACCAAGAGATTGGTCCACTGCAGGCTATCAAAACAAAAATATTGTGTTTCACCTCTAACAATGCTAAATGCATTCCACATATGCAATCTCTGGGGCTCTGGGAATTTTCAATTCAAAGTAAGCACAAATCCAAGACAGAATGAAAACTAGACACATCTTACCTATATGTATTCCTACAACATACACTACTTCCAAGTATTAGCACTCCAAATCTCCTTTCTGTTGGAGGTTAAACAATTCACTTCTTGATGCACCACAGCAGAAACAATATAATCTTCGTGAAAAGGATGCAGAGATGCAACCAATTTTGTGAAAGTGTGCGTGTATAGCCACACAAATAAAACATGGGCTCTTTATAATTGCAAAGATGGAAATAATTCACTTTAAGCAAGTGGCAACATCAAGGATGAAATGGGTAGCAGCAGATTTAGAAAAAGAATCTTAAGCCATCTTAGACTACCAAGACATGGAAGAAAAATGGAACTTCACCATAAGAAACCTCAAATTAAGCTATTCTATTCTTCAAATTCTAACTAATAAGGGTCCCAATCATTATCCAACTAAAGGAGGGAATTAAGAAAATAGACAAGTAACAAAATTTAAGTTGATGTCAAAAGCTGTATTTTCAAGGTTAAATGAAATGATGACATCAGAAAGTCCAGATATAAAGATCAGATGACAATCTGAAAGAATTTGAAGCTATCTGTAAAAGGACTGACTGTGGGACATAATAAAGAAGCAGATGACATCCATATGTGAGGGGATGTCAAGGGTAAGTTCTTCATTGCGTCACTAGAGAACTTCAAACTGTACTGCCAAGCAAACATTTCTGGGAAGCAATAACCTGAAACATGAACATCTCTGAATCCTTGTTTAGTAACTCTGAAGTATTTATTCCCTAATTAACAGCAAGTATTGAACATATTTGAAATGTTACTCCAGACACTCCCCAAGAATTTAGATCATGGCATTGTCGAAACATTACATGCTTCTAACAGATTCATATAAATTTGTTTGCTAGCAGGTTTGCTACAGAGGAGTTACAGAAAAAAAAGGATTCTCTTTACTGTTTTGGCATTGACACTAGTAAGATTTCATGACGATACCTGCATAAAACTTTGCTATGCAGGTCCATTCACACGTATTTCCCTGCACCATTTCCAAGTCTATTTCATGTACAGATTTATGACAAAGAACAAACAAGGCTACTTGCAACTTCAAAAGATTTGAGAAGGAATAGAATTTCAACCTCTAACTTCCCAGCTTTCATGTATCTATTTCATATTTGAAAATTCCAGAAGAGTACTATGAGGGTCTGCACATTACAAACACTACCCTTTAAGTACATGCTACTACTCCCTCACTAAAGTGCAGCCCAGACAAAATTTAGGCAAATGGCAGATTTCTAATAACAACTTTTTTTGTGTACACTCC
The DNA here is from genome assembly GCA_013390105.1 of Tichodroma muraria. Taxonomy (NCBI): domain Eukaryota; kingdom Metazoa; phylum Chordata; class Aves; order Passeriformes; family Sittidae; genus Tichodroma; species Tichodroma muraria. The sequence continues at coordinate 7,024 of WAAG01077545.1, forward strand.
AGTTGTAACCCACGCAACTGGACAGTAAAGAATGGCCATTTGAGAAACAAGAAGAAAACCCACATGAACTTAGCCAAATAGTTAGTAGAGGTGGCTGCAGATATTGGCTCTCAAGTGAGTGTCACATTTACAGAGCTGCCCTTGCAGCACTCCCTGCAGTTCACAATGTTCTGTCTGACAACCCATTTTTTGGCAATGCAACACCAAAAGTTATCACCTGTAGCAAATAAACTACTACTGGACATTCAGAAAGCAGTGAACTCTCCAGTGCTAAAACCACTGGTGTCAGACACACAGATGATTCTTCAACACCTCCAACTTCAGGAATGGTAGAGAAATTAGAAACTCCAGGTTTTCTCTTCTGTAGAAGTTATTCTACTTCAAAACTGAGTGCATGTGGCAGTATAGAATATATCCATGCCAACTGGCCTCTCCACCAGTCTGCCTTTGCAAGAGAAATACTAGTTAACATTTATCACATGAAATGCCTCTGCATGTCTTGCCACTTCTCTGCCGTTATCCATGTTGAATCTTGTATTCAAGTGAGCAACTCCAGAATTCTTAATTCACTTTAGGCTTGAAGCCTTTTCTTCCACAGCTCCTTAATTAGTTGTTAGAATCTTCACAGAAAGAGAGCCAACAAATAAATTCGTCTGTACGTTGGAAGTTGAAAGCACACTTTATTCTAGTAAAGTGAACAAATGTTTCTTCTTGGAAACAGTTTAACAAAGACAAAAAGTGTCTCCAGATTATACTTGAAACGCAATCTCTTTAGCTACCTGTTTCTCAGCTAATTTCAGTACTCATAAAACACACAAGGCTCGTTTGGTGAAGCACTTGTCAAATCACATCCTCTCCTTTGTTCAAGACAGACTCCATTCTACCAGTCTTTCTCCAGGCTTCATTTTGTGCAACTCAAGCACTCAGCACAGGCACATAAGCAGCCTGCCTGCTCATCTCTCAGGACATTTTCTTTGTTTGCAATTCTATCGTGTTCCTTACTTAGGACATTCCTTCCAGCACAAACAGCTTCCTTGATGTTTACTTCTTCAGTTTAGTCACAGTAATATCACAATTTTCATCATAAGAATCATTTGTTATCCAGCTTCCCAAGATTATATTCTTCAGTTTATTTCTTCATGTCATTCTTCATCTTGCACAACACATTATCAGAAGAGGTGACAGTCCTGAATCACTTTGGTCCTTCCTACCACCTTGTGAGAATTTAAGAACTCCTCCAGCTGAAACAAATTTCCTCTATATAATCAATTTTGGACAAGTGGAAGTTTTTTCCAATCCTAACTTCAAATTCACATGCTTTTTAGTACCAGTTGGAAAATAGAAAGTAGACCATTCATGTCACCAAGTTTGGCCATCGCTAGCTAATATACAGTCCCTGTCATTTTAACCAGAGCAAACACACGACAAGCAAAGACATAAAAAATGCCTCAAGGTGAATGTGAGTTTCTTTTTCCCCACTGGACAACAAACTTTAGTATGGAAGCATGAAGGTAGCTTGGGAAAAAAGTTAACAGGGTAAAATTAATTGTCACCAAAAACACAGCATGTCTGCGAATCTGTAGAATGAGGAGGAGTATGTACTGTGAAATTCATACAGAACCAACTCACAATCAAACAGAGGGAACAGAGCTACAAGTTTACCGTTGCTGTGATTCATTATCAAGCAGATGTCTGAACAGCACTAATCTTTTAATTCTTATGATCATCTCATTTCTCATTCAGCTACAGATCCCTATTTCTGCTATATTTATATAGAACATCTGGGAATGGACCTGTGCCGTTTATGACCTCAAATCTCAGAAGACGATGATATTGCCTCTTACACTACCCTGCAAACTCCTGAGCTTGTATCCATGCCCTCTTTCCTATTTCCAAGTATCTCATCATACTCCAGAATCCATGTGTTGCTGTTCCTCCCATGCAGAATTTCCCATTTCTACTCACAGACATAAGAGCAGTAGTAACATGTCTTGAATCAATCAAGCTTAAGTATACAGGCTTCGGGTCTCACAGATATTCCCATTCTGTAACTTTTGATTAGGCAGTTGGATTACAACATACTTTACATGCTACAATTAAAGACTGAATAAATATAGAAACACAGACATTCACATAGACGAAGAGGCTCAGCATATCCTGTTAACATACTTTGGAGTTTCTCAGATATTCTGAAGAAATCTCTAACTGTTCCAAATATTTCTTTCTTTGAAGAGGGTGTTTCCTCTAGGAATTGCTGCAAACACTTCAAGTGGTAGTCTTTGGTCAGAACTCTGGCAGGATGGCGAAGTTTTCCTAAGTCCACTTAAAGGACTTAAGAATGGTCAACCTGGAGCTACTACTTTTCACTTGAGCCCCCACTACACATTCCAGCAAGCACAACCTCCACTAATATCTATGGATTAGTTCAATTTCTATCACACCCCCTCTTTCCTATACAAGTTTTTCCAAGACCTTGACCAGCTTCCACTACAGGATGCCTGTCTGCACTTTTTTCTAAGACAAAATTGCCTTTAACAAAATTAAGTGATCCATTAGACCTAACCTAAGAGGGCTAGGGAGAAAAAAATCAAAACCAAAAAAAACCCAACACATTAGGAAAGTAGTTTCAAACTGGAGGAGTTTATTCCACATCTTCTACAGCGATAGGTACTTTTCAAACACATTGACACAGGCTGCTAGGTCAGCACATGAGCTCAACAGAACTTCCTCGCGGCATTCTTCCTTCGGCGTGGTAATTAGCAAGTAAGTGGTGCATGAATGCATTAGCAGAGCCACCCAGGCTGCCCACGGCGCGGACGAGCGCTGTCATTATTGCTATTATTGCTCGGCCGCCCCGGTCCCCGCCCAGGCGCGGGGTCGCTCCCGGCCGGTGACACCTGCAGGACTCCGGCCGCGCTCCGCACGCCAAATATCGCTCAAAAAAAGTCTGTTCTCTCGCTACGTTTTTGTGCCTTGTTATCAGCCCGTGGCCAGGTTTTCCGCCGGCCAGGGGCCAAAGCCTCCCGGCTCCCCCGAGAAGAGCTGCCTGGCCCCGCACCCACGGCCCGGAGCGGGAGGCCGGCTCTCACCGCCCCTCTCCATCCACAGAGAGAGGTCCTGGGAAAGCACATAGCTCTGCCTTCCCTCCGAGGTGGGAAATTTAAAAAATAACGATTAAAACAAACCAAGCCAAAGCAAAACGCTGCCGCCAGCCTCGGCGCTGGCGAGCAGCGCCCGTCCCGACAGCTCCGTGCCCCGGCAGCTCAGCGGCCGGGCACCCGCACCCCGCCCACAGCACCCGGCCCCGGCAGCTCCCCGGCCCCGCAAAGGCGACCCACAGGCCTCGGGGTCGCGGGGCGGAGGGGGCAGCACCCCCGGCAGGGGCAAGGGGGGTACGGCAGACAGGACACTTACTGGGAGTGCAGTGCAGAGGTGAGGCTTGCGAAGAGACGGGCGAAGAGGGAGGCGCCGCCGCCGGCGGCTCCTTGAGGGCGGCGGCGGCCGCGGGGGTCAGGACGGGGGGCAGCATGAGGTACCGGTCGGGCCGCGGCAGGCAGCGCTGGCACACCGAGTGCAGGCAGGGCAGCAGCTTGGGCCGCCGACTCTGGATGGGCTGCCCGCACACGCCACAAGTGTCCAACAGGTTGAGCGGGGCCGCGTCCCCGCCGCGCTCCGCCGGGCCCTGCCGGCTCTCGG
>WAAG01077549.1:0-13279 GCA_013390105.1 Tichodroma muraria
CCAAAATCAGACTGAAGTGAAATAATTTATATAGGTAAAGACAAACTGAGGACAGGGAGAAGTGCATTCAACCTGTCTGTAGCTATCAAAAGTACTCCTTTCTGTTGCATTGTGTATTCCGGTCTTGAAGAACAGTTGACCTGCGCTGCTGTTTCAGTTCTTAAAAATTTCCTACATGTTAGAGCAGGAGCAGTAGCTCTTAACAGGTCATCATGTTCTAACATGACCTGTTGTCACTTTAACTGTTTCAGCTGGCCAGTGGCATTCTTTGTGTGTCCATTTGGCTTTGATTTCTGTGATTTGATTCAAAGACCTGGCTGCTTAAAAGTAGCAATTAAAATCTTAATAGATGGAGACAAGCTCTTAAAATGGGGACATTCCTTCAATGGCATGTCCTTCTTGAAGGTCTCAAAATGACCTCTCTTAAATTTAGCCTGAACTGATACTTCTTCTGAAGGACGTAAACTGAAAAGTTCAGATTAGAATTTTACCTCCCTCTCTAATAATAGTGTTTGTCTTCAATACACATTAAATGTGTATACTCTTACACTGTTGTGCAGCTAACTACACAAGTGGCCAAAGAAAAAGGGGAAGTATTCACTGTATAAAGTCCTGAGAGTATCTTTCTGATTAGTGAGGATTCGAATCCATAAATGTTTCACTCTAGAAACATTACAAAATTTTTGTAATGTTTCACTCTAGAAACATTACAAAAATCTTTATTCTTTTCTTTGACCTATAGGAACAGAGGTCAATATCTGATATTTAATCAATCAAAGCTCTGGCATCTCACAATAATTCTCTTCTGCTCTCCCATGCTAGATGCATGGAGGGAAATGCTAGCCTCACTGAATTCACTAAGAAAAGTACACCTTAGTACCATAACTGTTTGCTTTGTTACATGCCTGGGTACACACGTGACATTTAGGACAGACACACTTCTTCCATGCTTTTGGCACAGTTCTGCCGCTTGTGAGCTGTTTCTTGCCTCGCATTTTTTTGTTATACTGAACTGTGGTGTTTGCAAGGTCAAAATTTGTTCATGACAGTGCCAATAACCCAACTATTCTGAGAGGCAGCACGTGTGGTATCGCTGCAGATATGGGTAAAATTTGCCTCTTCCATGTGTGTAGAAACTGCAGCTGTCTGGACTCATTCGCCTGGCTTTAACCCAAGCTAGTGTTTTCTGCACTGCGCTTAAAGTGCTTCAGTGGGTCTTACTACTTCAGGTTTAGGACTAAGCTGTCAGTAGCTTCTAGTTTTGCCAAGCGTCTGTCTGAGAATCCCCGAGTGTACAGAGAGAAAGCCTGTATCTGTCTGCAAAATACTGTCTAAGCTAACCTAAAGATGTGAAATGACCTCCTCTCTGAGGTTAGTGACCTGCAGAAAGAGGAATGATGCTATTCTCAGCTATGTTTTCCTTACATTTGTGTGCCTAAGTTGAATTCTTCACTCCTATGTTATTCCTAGGCTTCTAGCAGTTAAGAGTATTATTTTTTATTGCATTTTTTTCCTTTTCCCTGCTTTTATGTCTCTGGCAAATGCTTTTGTTGGTCTTCAATGCAGTCTCTTTGGCATTATTTGTAGTTAGTTGTTCATTGTTATTTTAGTACTTGCATGAGATAACGTGGGGGTTGTTTGTTTCCTTTTCTGGGTATTAGACTCGGAATAACTTTGAAAGCACTAGGCAGGAAGTGGAGAGACTCATGCAAAGAATGAAATCGGCCAACCAAGATTACAGACCACCAAGTCAATGGACAATGGAAGGCTATCTCTATGTGCAGGAGAAACGTAAGTACGACAAGGAAGGTCCGTGCTGTAGCTTGCCCCAGTGGTTGACTGGTAGCAAGCCCTGCTCTGGCTGGCTGCCCTGCACCTTGCTGCAAACTCCCAGGACTCTGCTTTGGCTCCCTTCTGTTTCCTGTACTTTCCCTGCCTGAACAGGGCCTTTAGTTGAGCCATCAGGAGCACCTTGTACCAGAGACTTCCACTGACCCAGCTGTCTTAAATGAACATGTGCTTAATGGAGATCAAAGACGTAAGAAAAGGTCATCTAAGTACTGTCTTACCGTAGTTAGCCACAGACGGTTCTATCCTTAGTAGTGCTGCAAGTTTTAAGAACACAGTCTATTTTTTAATTGATTACTAATCATAAAAGAAATCTGTGTTAAGTGGAAACTACACTGAGCTGTGCTAATGGGGAAGGGAAAAAGGAGTGAAGCACTGGGCACATGCTGTGCTTCATTAAATAGTGAGAGGCCAGCTTGACATCTTACTGAAAAGAAATTTTTATTATGGAGTAACAGGGTCTGTAATCACTGTGCAGTGGGAAAGGTACTGGTTGTATAATTCCTTGTCGTGCAAGTTTACTTGCCTACAACCCTTATCCTATAGGTTCTTGTCTAATTGTGAGCAACTGGGTTAAATGTTTACTATTGTTGAGAGTAAATTCTGTATGTATTTATTACTGATATGCATGGTGGTAAATGCAGTTTTTTTAAAAAAATGGCACTAGGCCATAAATTGGTTTTTTTCAGATGGATGGCCAAAAGTAACAAACTTTAAAGTTGCAACACAGGTGTCTGGCTACAATTTTATAATGAAAAAAGATGACTTCTGACTCATCTAAAACTGCATTGAGAGTTTTAATCTGTCTTACAATATGCTAAAAGAGATAATGTATTGCCATCAGAGGAAAAATTGGTTCCAAATAATTACAGATTTTGTTATACTAAGTGAAAATAACTTAAAATGTAGGAGCAGAACAGCTAACTTCTGAGGGTACATAACCATTTGAATTTTTGATTCATGACTTTACTTTCTTCCAGAACACAGGCATAGGAGAGCTTTTTCAAAGTCAATGTAACAGACCATTTAAATTTCCACAGCTGTGTTTCTGGATTGACAGACATCTGACTTACATGACTGATTCAGTCTCTCATATAACCACCACCTTTGTTGGTACATTGAGAAGGCAAAACCTTTGTATCTATAGCAAACCTACTAGGGTTTTTTGTCAACATTTTTATTTAATTTTTCACATTTAGAAAAAAAACCAAAACCAAACCCATTAAAATGCATTTTTTTAAAGTCAGGATTCTTTCTTTTTGTCTTGGTTCTAGACAGGACAGGGTTAATTTTTGCAGTAGCCAGGAGCTGGTCATGACTAGGTCCTTCCTTACTCAATACCACCTCATCATTTACTGGGGATAGGGGAAGGGATCCTTTATGGGTCCCTAAGGTGGCAGAGGGAGCACACAGGTGTCTCCATGTGGTGAGCACTCACATGCAAATTATTTGCCTCTTGTACCCTCTGTTATTAATATTGTTGCTGTTACTGTTTGTTTTCTTATTTCATTGCTGTCTCCAGTAAATTGTTGTTATCTTAACCCTTGATCTTTACCCTTTATGCCTCCAATTCTTCTCTCCAGACCACCATGGGGGAGAGAGTGAGCAGTGGATGGTTAGGAGTGTTTCACTAGGAACACTAAATTGGGAAATACCATTCCTTAATCATAATACATTTGAAAAAGAATTAATAGGTCTGTACATACTGTAGCTTGAAAAAATCACTATCATGTTTTTCCCATGAGTAACTCTCATTGAAGTATCTGTGAGCTTGTGTTGCTCTCTTTGCCACGGTGAACTTCCAGAAAATATGGGAGATCTTATCTGTACTTCTAGGATGTGAAGAGAATTCTGGAAATCGTGGCAGAATTCACTCCATGTCCTCAAAGCAAAGAGCACATTATAGATGTCTGTGTCTAAACTGCATTGATGTGAACCAAGTTTAAAATACCACTGAGCTTGAGCTCAAGAGGGTTTTGTGTTTAGATTCACCAAAGGTTCACAGCAGTGCCTGAATAAAGCTCTGGATAATCCAGTGATGAAAATATCTGCATCAGAAATCCTATCCTTGCAGTGGGATTAAGTAGTAGTGTGACGTGACCTCTCCAGGATAAGGCACACATCCAGTTACTTGGGAATTGCTGTAGATCTCACCTATGGCTATCTAAATTGAAGGCAAGTGAATCCCTGAGTACAGTATAGTATACTTTGGTATTGTGAGCATGAGCGAGTGTCAGTTTGTGGACATGGTCAGTTGTGCACCACTGTTACTGCCTCCTCTTCCCCAACAGGACTCCCTCCAAGGCATAAGAGGTGAATGTTTCTTGCTGCAGTTACTGCCTTTGCCACCCAGCATTTTATGCCTCATGTCTAAATGAATGTGTTTTAGAGTGCACAGTTCCTTTGCTTTTTTTCGTATTAAGAAATCTCCTGTTAGTGTTCACCTATGTAAGATTAAATATCTCTCATTTAAATCTCACTCGTTTTACCCACTCCCTTAAGGTAACAGGTGAAAGAATAGCCTTTCTATGATACTACCAAGAGCACTTGTTACGTTTGACAAAAACTCTGAAAATAAAGGAAAATACAGTCTAATTTTCTGACTTCTTCCACTTTTCTGCGTTTAATATCAGACTTCCAGGTTTCCCTAAGAGAAAGGGTCTAATACTGAGTTGTGTTTCCCTTGGGTTGATAAAATCACAACTTTATTTTCTAGGCAGAAAACTCCTTAGACCTGTTCTTGCCTTTTTCCTGCCTTGCTAACATAATAGAATGCTATTACCCATCCAGCTGCCAAAGAAAGTCAGTCTGCTGGAACTTTGTTGGGCAGCCTTATCAAGGCTTTATTTGCCTTGCAATTTTTGAAATATTTGAAATATTTCAAAAATATTTGCAATATTTGAAAATTATACCTGAGCAACATGTTCAGATTAAAAAATAAGGAGTAGGCTGCATGTAGATGCTACTGTGTTTCATTTTTCTACTTTGATTCCAACTATAATAGTGGCAAAAATGACAATTACTTTTGATACTATCTCTCTTTACTCTAGGACCCCTTGGATTTACATGGATAAAACATTACTGCACTTACGACAAAGGAACAAAAACTTTTACGATGAGTATAGCTGAAACAAAATCTGGTGGAAAAGTGGTGAGTTACACGTACATGAACACATACATGAGCTGTATATTCCAGCTTTTTAAGTATTTAAGGACTGCTAAAAGAAAAAAATGCAAACAGATAAGGCTGTTTTTGTAGATGAAGCAGTGCATGTGTCATATAGCATGGATAAATATTTAAGTAGTATTTCTTTTAAAACATATTTATTTAAATTATTTAAATAAATTATTTATTATTTAATTTAACCCACATATTTAATAACTTCTCTAATGTGATTGTTGTAAATGCATATGAAATTTATCACATTTGCACAGAGTCATAGAATGGATCAGGTTTGGAAGGGGGCTCTGGAGATTGCTAATATAAACTCAGTTCAGGCTCAACCAGAACAGGTTGGTGAGGTCTGTGTCCGGTGAGGTTTTAGATATCTCCAAGGATGGAGCCCTTTATAAACAACTTGTTCCAGTGTTTGATCACCATAAAAAACTTTTTCTGAAGTTCAAATGGAATTACTTGTATTTGTGTTCGTGCCCATCACCTCTCACCCTTTCACTGGGCACTACTAAGAAGAATCTGACCCAGCCTACTTTCCTTCCCATGAGGTTGTACTCCAAGTCCTTAATCTCCTTGGTAGCCTTTAGCTGGACTTGTTCTAGTACACCACTGCCTCTCTTGTACCAGGGAGCCCAGCACTGGGCACAGCATTCCAGGTGTCCCTCACCAGCACTGAGTGGAGGGCGAGGATCTCTTTTCCTTCACTTGCAGGCAGTACCCTGCCTGATGCATCGCAGGAAGCTGGTGGCCTTCTTTGCAGCAACATCACATTGCTGGGTCATGGTCACCTTGTTGCCCACCAGAACCTGAAATTCCTTTTCTGCCAAGCTGCTATCTTGTCAGCCTCATCCTGCCCTGGTGCCTAGGCTTATTGCTATTCATGCTGAACAGTATTGACTCCATGGGCATACCACTAGTGCCTGGCTGCAGCTGGACTTCTGTTGTAAGCTCAGCTGTTCAGGCAGTTTTCAGTCCACCTCATCTGTATGTATTTCACCTGTACTTGTCTGTGAGGATGTAATAGGATGTAGCATCGAAAGTATGGCTAAAGTTGAGATAAGCAATATTCATTGTTCTTCTATCATACACTGAGCCATCCAACACATTGTAAAGGGCTATCAGGTTGATCCTGTGCAATGTTTCCATTATTAAATTCATGCAGACTGCTTCCAGTCACCTTTCTGATCTTAACATGTTTGGAAATGCTTTCCGTGATTATTCACTTCATCACCTTCCCAGGGATAAAGGTGATGCAGACTGGCCTATAGCTCCCCATAAAATGTGAGGCCTCAAGTTGCATCAGGGGAGGTAGGTATTGCAAAAAATTTCTTCACCAAAAGCATTATCAAGCATTGGAGCAGTCTGCCAGGGAAGTGCTTGAGTCACCAACCCTGGAAGTATTTAAAAGATGTGTAGATGGTTTAGTTGTGATCTTTTCCAACCTGAATGGTTCTATGATTCTATATCCTTCTCCTTGCTCTTTTTGAAGACAGGAGTGACATTTGCTTCCTTCCATTCCTCAGAATGCCCAGTTGTGTCAGCCTTGCCAATATTATAGCGAGGTCTTATGATCATGATGACCAGAACTGGGAGTTAGTCAGCTTTATTCTTCAGAAGTCTTTTTATCTGCATGTGAGAGTTGGCAGAATTACGTTTTTCACCCTAACATGCATGTAATCAAGTTATATACACAGGTGTTTGTGAGATTTGAATTTAAGGAATTCTCTGAAATTTAATGATTAAGTAACAAATATAAGACAGAAAGCTATTAAATGTAGTCCTAATATACAGAAAAAATATTGTGTATATTCCTAAATAATTTTAATCCCTATGTTAAGACATGTTCTTTGGACTGTTCATGCAGTTAAATTTAAGATGAAGCCAAGGTGTATAAGCGTACTGACTGTGCTAATTCCATTTTGTTGTTTTGTAGAATGGCCTCGTCACAAGCTCACCAGAAATGTTCAAGCTAAAATCTTGCATCAGGAGAAAGACGGATTCAATTGACAAACGTTTCTGTTTTGATATTGAAGTATTTGAGAGGTTTGTTTCTGTTGTGTTAACAATTTGAAAATATTTGCAATCAATAGAGAATAATTGCTCCTGTAATAGGAACACGTTTACCAATACATTTGTATACAGACAAACTAGGCTTTCCAGAAAAACTAGGCTTTCAAGACTTAGTACTTCTCTGTTCAAACCTGGTTTTCTAATTAAATTCACTACACAGCATGTGTTGTCTTTACTACATGATATTTGCATGCAGATATAGCATGGATTCTTATGGAACTTGGAGCAAAACTGATTATCCTCTTTAAGAAACAGATCATAAATATTTTTATAAGTATTTTAGAAATACTTGTAAATAAGCATATTCTGTACAAATCTATTAAAGAAATAGATTACAGAAATCTATATCAGAAATGTGTGGTAGTACTTTTTTTTTCTTGAAAATTACTTCCACATTTTTTTTTTCCACTTTTTTTTACTCCTGGATATTATAATTATCTCAGATACATGAGAATAAATTTCCTGTTATTTCTATTTAAGATATAGGTATGCAGTACTTTGTAGAAATATTTTTTCCAATCTTGGGAATAAATAGAAATATTGAATTAATTTTTGTGTTAAAGTATGATAATATAACTGAATTTTGTAATTGTTCTTTTAAAAAAATGTTTTATGTTAGCAAACTTTTAAAAAACAGATATGTTTTATACCTAGCTCAAAATTATTCTGTTGTATCAGAAGCTGTCAACTTTCTTTAACTTCTGTCTTGTATATATTCACATCATTATGCATGTGGATTCTGACTTTGGATACTGTTTGAGAAAAACAGTAACTTCAGTGAATATGTGTGTTTTTGACAGACCTGGAATCATCACACTACAAGCTTCTTCAGAATCCAACCGAAAACTTTGGCTTGAAGCTATGGATGGAAAGGAACCAGTAAGGATATTTTTTTAGTTTTCATTTTTCAGTTTTCTGTATCACATATTACGGAAAGAAGCTAGTATACATTTCAGGTACTCTGTTGCAATACCAACAAAGAGAGTTCTTTGTGAGACTCTAATGCAAGTACATAAAGTAGAAAAGTAGATCTATTAATTTAAGTCTACATTTATATATATATATATATATATATCTTTATTTTATGTTAGGATATTTAAAGTAGTAATATTTTAAGTAATACGATAGCTTGTTGTCTAGTAGGATTCATGGTTCAGGTAACATTTGTGAAATGGCTGTTATTATAATGGTAAGGAACAACCATCTTTTGGGCAGTTTCATGAAGTAAACAATTAGTACCATCTCAAAATGCGTTGCAGAGAGCAGAAACAGATTTTGAAAGGTTCTGAGACACAGGTTTGTCTGAGTTTTCTTCCCACTGTTTGTAAGCTCTTAAAGTAGTCACTGAATGGAGGTGATGTCAGACCTGTATGTGATAGGAAAAGAATGTTTGACAAGTTTTATGAACTCGATGAGTGTTTTTACATGCTTCTTGTTTGCCTGAACCAGTACAGGAATTATAATCACAAGCTGTTTTGAAACTTAACCCACTTGGACTCAGTAAATCTGATTTCTAATGCATCAGTTGCATTATGGTAGCACAGAACTGTTAACGTGGCTGTGTGCTGGAGCAGTAAATGCCAAGAGATCATGGAAGGCAAGGCTGGGATTTCCCTGGCAGCAATCTAGTTCATAGCGTGTTGTGACTGCTCAGAAACCTGGCAATAAAGGATTTAAAGCACAAACATTGTGTTGTTTGATTGTTCTTGTGTTTTTTGTTTGTTTTTTTTTTACAGATCTACACACTGCCAGCCATTATTAGCAAGAAGGAAGAAAGTAAGATCTTTATGTTGAGTTGCTATATCTTGCTAGATTTCTGTAGTGTTACAGTTTCTTGATATATGTGTGGGAGAAAGAGATTCTTTTGTATTTTATTTCTCTTTCTGTGAAATAACTTTGTTGGATATTTAAACTTTCCCTGGCACAACTTGAGGCCATGTTCTCTTGTCCTGTTGCTTATTACTTAAGAGAAGAGGCTGACCCCCACCTGGCTGCACCCTCTTTTCAGGCAGTTGTAGAGTGATCAGGTCCCCCCTGAGCCTCCTTTTCTCCAGGCTAAACACCCCCAGCTCCCTCAGCTGCTGCTCACAGCACTTGTGCCCCAGACCCTTCCCCAGCTCCGCTGCCCTTCTCTGGACACGCTCCAGCCCCTCAGTGTCTTTCTCGCAGGGAGGGGCCCAGAACTGAACACAGGATTGGAGCTGTGGCCTCACCAGTGCCCAGCACAGGGGCACGGTCACTGCCCTGCTCCTGCTGCCCACACCATTGCTGATCCAGGCCAGGATGCCATCGGCATTCTTGGCCACCTGGGCACACACTGGATCACGTTCAGCTGCTGCTGACCAGCACCCCCAGGTCCTTTTCAACCGGGCAGCTTCCCCACCACTGCCCCCAGCCTGTAGCACTGCCTGGGGTTGCTGTGACCCAAGGGCAGGACCCAGCACTTGGCCTTGTTGAACCTGATACAATTGGCCTTGGCCCATCACATCTTTTTAGCTTTAGGTGTATATGCACCTGTTAGACATACACTGAGTAACAAAATTAGTGTATTTAAAGGTACTATGAGATTTGTGTGCATAATTGTATTAACGCTGTATAGCACATTGGTTATTATCATAATCTACAAAAAATGCACAAATATGTAAAAAAAATTTAAATCATATATCTCATAGAAAGGGATTTGAAAAATCTGGACATACAGTCTTCATTGGAGGCATATTTGAGACTCTGAAAATCTGAAATTTAAGCCACTATCTGTTCTTTTATATGATGATGTTTATTTTAATGGTGACAAATATGCTGGTTTAAGGTATTTTATGGTAAATTAATTTAAGGTAAATTAAGGCAAATGAATATGCTTTATTTAGGTAGTTAGAGCAGTGAGTATTGAAGATGCAACATTAATGAGAAATATGTTCACTTGAAATAAGATGACTAATTAAACTCAGTAACAAGGATTGTTCTCCTACATTACCATTTTATGAGTGATTATGTGAGTATGCAAGGAACAAAGAATATTGTATTAAGAACAATGAATACATTCTGGTCGTAAGGTAGGTTCTGGACTCTCCTGAGCATTTTGCTCAGCGGCTGTCAACTCTATCTTTAGAGAGGCTACCGATTGCTGAGAAAGACAGTAGAATATTAAGCTTCTAATTGTACAGAATGGCTACAAAGTTGGCTTGTGAATGCTATGGATGTGTCTACAAAGACCCTGTTGCAGACCAAGTATTATAATGTTATGGATAACCATAACATTATAATGTTATTATAATTAGCCCTCCTCGTGTATGGGTGTAGCTACACAGAAGATTTCATATATTGATGTTGGAAAGTAATTACCCTTTTTTTTTTAATAGTGTTCTTAAATGAAGCAGGTTTCAACTTCGTGAGGAAATGTATTCATGCTGTAGAAACAAGAGGTGTGTATTAAACCACAAATAAGGTATTACGTTGTTGTGACTTTTTTCTAAAATATGACTTCTTTTAATTCTTCGTTTTACATCTGTGTTTTGAAGTGCGTCCATTATTTGGTTTGGACTTTGCATATTTTTTTCTGGATGCTTTATGCTCCAAATTGTCTTCAGTTCCTACAACAATTATTAACATATCATTTAAGTGAGATTTTTAAACCTTTTCTGTAATTTCTTGTTATTAGCTTAATACACAATTGCAGACATCTTTAGTCTTTCATTTGTGTGCACTGACTTGACTTTTCTTGTGGTACAACTGGTAGGGAGTCTCAGCTCCTAACTTTGGTTTCAGGTATGAAATCTAAAGACCCAAAAGTGACATCAACATTCTCTGCTGGCACATCTGTTATTTGTAGAGTATAACTCCTATCATTTTATTCACAAATGTTGTACATTGTTTAATTTTTTAAAAAATGTTTAGCAGCATTTTATGTTCAGCAACACTCATTTTTGTTAGTGAGAATGTAAAAAAAGTAATAATCACTCTGCTGATGAGGTGGTATCTAACAACTCGCAGTAAGTTTTAAGTGGAGAGTTATAGCTGTATCATCTCCTATAAAATGAGATGGCCTTTTCTTGAGCTGTCAGTGTGCAGATCTCTTCTAATCCAAATGTGGTCTCTCTGTGCAACTTTGAGTTCAACTTGAATTCAGTTTCTCAGCCAGCAATGTTATCATTGCTGAGTGATTGCTGACTCAGAGCTTGCATTATTTTCTGGGGCAGGGAGGGTAAAAGAGGGTTTCAAAACAAAACATCTAGGTTATCTAAATGAGATAGATTTAGCAATGTTGTTTTCAAAGGAAAAGTAGACAAATGTTAAGACTTGGAGTGGAGAGAATGGAAGACATTTAAACCCTGCTGATTTTAAAAGGCAGATAAAAATAATAAAATAACCATGACTGAAATAATCAAATACTGTAATCTGAATGTCACTCTTTAAACATTATTTGTTATTATTATCTGTGCTATTGAAAAAGGCCTGGCAATTTTAACTGGAAGCAAATTCTCAACAGATGTGTTACTACACTATACAGTATATATTTTTGTTTTCATATAAATGTCAATCACTTCTTATTTGGAAGAGATGATGGTCTACAGATGCATAGTAATTCCACTGACATATAGGCAATATAAACTTGTTGATGTGTAATGTGTTTTAAGACTGCTTTTGGGTCTTATTTTTCGCTTTTCCTGGCCATCACCTTGTTGTTTGCTAATATGGGTCATTTCTATGCGGAAGGGTTCTGTTAATGTAAAATTATGCTTAGTGTATAGTATGGTGTGGACTCAGTGGAATGAATTTGTTAATATCCCAAGAGAGATTGCAGTAGGGTAAAGCAGTACTTAAGAATGTAATGGTACAGTTTTCCATAAATATATTTAGATGTTTTGAAAACAAACACCAAGAATGCATCAGCATATATTGAAATAACCATATTTTCATTATTTGAATTTTTTTCATTTACTTGTTTTCCCAATGTAGGTATTACAATCCTGGGGCTGTACAGAATAGGTGGTGTAAATTCCAAGGTGCAAAAGCTGATGAATACCATATTTTGTAAGTACCTGAAGTGAACTTTTGTCAGTGTGCAGTGTGTGCGCTGTGGTCCCTTTTGCCTTAACTGCTGTGCTCAGAAGAGTCTGTAATAATATTCACAATTGTTTGTGTGCACTTACTGCCACTAAATTGAGTTTGCACTCTTAAAATGACTGATTCATCTGTAGTTTCTTGTGTGCATTAGTATTCACTTCTGCATGTTACACATAAGCAAATTACTAATAAAAATCCTTTTCTTCTTCTAGCTTTAAAGTTCTGTTTATTGATATATGTATTTGGCTTGCTCCACAAGTTCTCCAAAGCTTAGTTCCAAAACACATCATGGCTCACCTTAACAGACACTTGTTCCAGTCTTTCAGTTTTCTTGCTGATTGATTTCTCTGATATTTCTGTTTGCATGTCTAAGACAAACGAATTTTTCTCCATAGAGAATTCTCTGTGGACTTGGGCTTATTTAACACTTCGATACAGTGCATAAAGTTAATGTTTACAGTTACTGGCTATGAGCACTGAATTTACTTTTATTAATAATTTGGCAGAGATTAAAAGATTTAAATTGATTGGGTTGGTGGTTAGTCTAGCTAATAAATAATTAGTTGAGCTAAACGGCTGATCAAGTAGTTTCTGTTTTGCTACTTTTCTACTTAATCTGTTAGTTAAACTGTAACAAAATCCTAATTCAAATTTCTACCAGCCCCTAAATCGCCTCCTGATATGGATATTGATATGGAAATTTGGGACAATAAAACAATAACAAGTGGACTAAAAAACTACCTCAGGTAAGTATGATCCCACACAGCTTCAGTATTCCTTTTCTGGCCCATTAATGTTTGGCTTGTTAATATCATATTGCATTTCTTGTGTCCATTGCCATGGTAATAAGTGAGTGCTTTATTATCTTGCTTAATATTCCTGTGATTATGTATATAATACACAGCTTCAACCTTTTTAAGATAATCCTGCCCTGGATAGCCCTAAATTTAATTAATTGCATGGTTGTATTTAATTTTTTTTTTGTTAACCACAAAGCATGTTGGTCTCAGTCTTTTCTTTGTGAATCCCTTAAGTTGTGTACCATAAAATTTCATGACATTATGGTTGAATGAAAATCCCAGCAAAAGCATAGGTTTTTATCTTATGTTCTTTATATTTTTA
>WAAG01077551.1:1879-13824 GCA_013390105.1 Tichodroma muraria
CGAGAAACCAAGTTCTTCAGAAATTCCCCAAAATCCTGAGACAAAAAAAAACCCAACCCCTAAGTAAATTCCATTGCCTGCATCTAAGACTGATTTAATGCTAAAATGCACTTCATTAAAACAAATTTCTGTGTTCATTTTGCTTTGTAAAGTTTCTTTGCACAAGATGCACAAATTTTGTTTTGGCTGATACTGAAATCTCACCGACCAGTCATAGTCTGTGAGGCTAACAAAACTATTTGTAAAGATTCTCTTGCTAGCAAAGTTAGTACGGTGTAATAATGAATGAGAACTTTCACACAGAATTCACCTGCATGACAGAGGAAGAAAATTTGCCATTGTGTGTGTGACCAGTGGGATCGAACAGACTGAACGCAACTCAGATAACGAACAATGAAAACAGCCTCACAATTTCTTCCCAATCAGTTTTGGTAAAATCAGGATTGGGGCCATGATGATTCCTTGTGCCCTATGACAGTAAAATTACAAATCCCATCCATGGTGATGGTTGCCTAGTTTGCAAATATTAATTGAAGAAGTCTGGGGACAGACAGCGGAACAATATTAATCTCTGGCTACAGGAAAAAGAGTTATGCCCATGGAAACCTGATAACAAGAGACAGGGATGGGGGGAATCAAAGTACATAGTATGGTCTTGGATCATCAGCTTGTACTGTGAACTTTGTCAGGATGTTGGGAAATTGTTTGCTTCGGGTCTCTTCAGGTGGCTCTGAGTGGAAAGGAGAACAGAAGAGCAACCACAAGGCTCCTGCTAATGTTTGGGTGTGAGAGGAACCTGGGGAGTCAGAAACACTGAGCTACAAGTTGAAGGCAAGAACCTTCTTATAGAACCTTTGAGGAGGCTTCGGGTTTTGTCTTTATTTTTATTACTTCATTTACTCGAGCAATCCTTCTGGTGTGGTTATTTTGGATAGCAGTGTAGTGCAGCATAAGAACTCACCTTGGTTGAGTGCCAGTGATGGAGCATAGACCACTATTCCTGTGTAAAGGATCTGAATGAGAAAAATGATGTATTTGAATGCTAAGTGATGAAACTTGTATTTAGAGTAGGGCTCTGAGCAAAATACCAGATCTAGGGGTTTCTTTAGATCAGCTTGTATTGTATATGTCTTTCTGCTTCAGGCCTAAAAAATTAAAATCTTGTGTTTAATTTCTTTCTGAGGGAAGGACCTTTATCTGTCTTTGTATTACTTATTTCTCTACTGCTAAGACAAATAGATGTCAAAATACACTCATGAAGTAGAAAAAGGGTATCTCCAGAAAACAAAAAAAGTGATGCAGAAATAAAGTTGCACTGATCTTAGAAATTAAATTTTCACTTTTCCATTCAATCCCTTTCAAAGTAACTGATTCAATACCCTTTAGATGTAAGATCTGAGAGAACTGATGGAGAAACAAAGCATCAAAGTCAATAAACAGATCTATTGCAGATCTATTCAGATCTATTGCCGAAGGTTTGGGAATCATTAAAATAGAATTAATGTAGAAGGAAATGTCTCCTAATCTCCCATCAAATTCCATTATTTCCAAAATCTCCATCTTTCCATTAAATACACAATCACTATAACCCTTCAGGTTGGTCACAGCAGTGACCATCAGGGGACTGCAGCTACAAGGGCGTCTGCCCAAGATACCTTGTGCAGCAGTTTTCAAACAGGATAGTTCACCTTAGTGTCATAAATGGGTAACTAAACATGCCCAGTAAAGCTTGACCAGCTTCTCAAGAAAGACAGAAACTGCTTGTTTGGGGAAACAGAGGCTTCAAGTGAAACTGAGACCAAGAACATGCTGTGAAAGTACAGCACAACATCCGAGTGGTAAAGACAAGTGACATGGCATTCTTCATATTAAACAGGAGAAGTTAGGGAAGTTAGGCAGTTAAAAATATAATTATACTTTCTTTTTAGCATTCATAGTTCAGTGAAAAAAACTAGGAAAAAAAAGAGTACTCATTAAAACATCTCATTATAAAAAATGTGCTGTGGGAGACTATTCTGTGAAAATCAATGTTGAGTGAAATTAGCATAGAAATAGAGTCAATGTTATCTTACCGTCTGTAGGATGTAAATCAACGTTGCAGCAAGACGGACAATCTTGTTAAATCTTAACTCCAAATACTAGGAAAAAACGTAATCTCAGCAAAGTGCACATGTAACATCTGTGACACAAATGTTACCCTTCTGTCTGCCCTAAGGAACACCTTACTGTGCAAGTAAACTTACTGGCAACTGGCTCTGCTGCTATGAGCAGTTAACGAGGAGAGCAGGATTGTCATTAGACAAAACGAAAATTGCATTTAAGAAATCTTCTCATCTGTACTACGTACCTGAAGTTCTATATTGGCTTGCAGCAATCAATACCTGCTTTATACCAGGAACAACTGGAAGATCCCAAGAGCTACAAAGAGATTTAAGCTTCAAATGAAAGTGTATTCCAGCTATACAATGAGGAAACTGGACCTTATGTCTAGCAGAAATAGCATCAGAGACAAAGGTGGAGGTGGAGCAAATGGTGAAGCAGCAACGTGGAGTTTCTAGTGCATGAGCTAAGCTGGCTCTTCCACCTGTTCCGTCTTAGTCCAAAGCCAAATCTGCACATCACCAATATAGAGAGTCAGGGAGGGGGATCTCACAGACTTCCAGGTTCAAGGCTGTAAGGAGGTATTGCCACCTTCCAAAGAACTGCAGAGGTGAGCGGATCTCTAGACCCAAAAGTCCAGGTTTCACAGCTGAATCACCAGCTGGGGTCTCTGCAGAGTCTCTCTGCCCCGTGGCAGCCTCCATGCAGAGTGGCTCTTCTTGGGCCATGGTTCCATGTGTCCCCCAGCAGGCACCAGGCATGGGCTGCACAAGTTTACTCTCTTTTGCAAGTCTCTAGGCTGTACACTTTGTACTGCCAAAGCGCCTTTTTTCTTCATTTTGCTCATGCTGATCTTGTGTTTCTTGCATAATTAACTCTACTCTGCCATATAAATATATAGCTAATTTATGTAACTTGACGTATCTCTAAAAATAATTCATGAAGTCAATAGTCATCTTTCCAGCATGCTTGAAGGGTCTCTCTGTCTACAATGACACTTTTGGTGGTTCAGATGACAAAAACAATTAATTCTCTGATATGGTGTCAAAACCAACTAGAAAATGCAACTATTTGCAGCAATGGTCAATTTCAGTCTTCACTGACCTGAGAATATTTCCAAATACCCCGGGCAGATCTGTTTGACCAAAGCCCTTCCTTGGGTTTGGGCTCAGTAAGCATGAGCAGCCTTTCTGTTACCAGAAAGTTGCTTGTGAACTAACCCAGTTTCATCATCCAATTCTTGCTTAGTTGAAACTGCCCACAGAAAGGAGCAACCAAACTTGCAGGAGCTGACTGAAGTGAGTAAGAGGCCATCCCAAATGGTCAGTAGCTGTCCTGTGGATGTGCAGGTTATAAGGGCTGCTACTGAACTGTATTATGAAGGGAAAAATGTGTTCAAGGGAAAATGCCAGGCAAAAATTCTACAAAATTCAGAAGTCATTAATTTTATTTCCTAGACAATGCTTGAATTCATTCTCCAGCCCTGACTTTGTTTTTTCCCTCTTTCTTTTTTACTTTTTGAACAGGCCTGCCACCTTCTTTTCCTTCCTCCCACCTCAGCTATTTAGATACAGTGGCTTGTATCTAAACTTATTTTGTAACTTGGCCAAAATTACCATATCTAGACTAAGTTTGAATTAGATGGTATTAATGTTGTTCTTAAAGTCTGTCTCTCTAAGCCAGAGCAGAATATTCAAAGGACCAAAAGCATTTGGATATGCTCAAATATTTTCCAACTGTAACTTAATTTGGTGTTGTGTGTAAACACATATCCTGTCTGTGCTATATGTGCATAAAAGGAGCTCTGACCCTTACATTGTGATTTCAACTTATGCAATATAAATAACAAGTTTGAATAATGCAAATGATTCCTAAAAATAATTAAGATATCAATATATTTGTTCCGTAAAACACTGCAGAAAACTTTCTGCCAGAGATTTTTCTCTAAAAAATATATGCATGATAGTTACGCTAGAATAGTACCTTTATTTTATGATTTTTACTTACCTCATAAGTGCTTGTGATGCCAGATCCATAAAAAACAGGCAGAAAAAGTTCAGCAGTAAAAATTATCACGAGTGTATACGAAAGAAAGAAGAGCACAAAGGATGCCCCATAGCGATAAACTTCGGAGGGTGTCCCCAGGACTGTTACTGCTGACATGAAGCTTGATGTAAGAGAAAAAGCTATGGGTCCACACGTCATCTGCTTACCACCCACCAAAAACTCCTTTGACGTTTTCTTTTTCCTCTCTTTAACTGCAAAAAAGACTCCAATGCTGGCAGAGATTAAAAATAGTGCTGCAAAAACAACATAGTCCCAAGTCACGAATTTTTTGATTTCTGGAGCTACAAAGTTTGTCATTGCTCCAATTTGTATAATTCTCTGATGGAAGATCCTGGTTTACTATGTCTGGTGCTCTGACTAGATTAACTCTGTTGACAGCAAAGCTGAATCTTGTCTGTAGCTCAGCAATGACAAACAATAAACTGAAAGACTGTTCAGCCAGAAGACTTTTTCTAATCCAGTTCAGTTCTAAGGAGTTAAGAAAAAGGTAGCTAAGGATGAGTTAAAGAGAAATGCACTTAGACCCTATGCTCTTCTGCCAGGCAAGCTGAAATAAGGGACTTAGCTGTGAAATCTGTAGTACAATCCCTTTTTATCTGTGATGTGTAAATTCAAGGTTAAACATTAGCCTGGCACATTGACTTGATCCAACTCTTTTCTAACATCTCAGCATTTTTAAATAATAAAATGAGAGCAATAGAGGGAAAAAAAAATAAAGGAGAGAGAAAGGAAGGAAAGCTCACTGTACAAACCTGTCATCTCACCAGCGAGTTTATTTTCAGAGGAGCAGTTTCCATTGTATGGTTAAAAACTGGTCTTGAACGCCAGAAATAGGCTTTACAGTTGTCCTTTGACATGCTAAGTGTGCTCCTTGGGAGAATCTCTGGAAGTTAAGGCGGCCATAAGAAACTGAAGTATTTGATGGTTAAAACTAACAGTGCTTCCCCCACCTGCTGTAGTCCAGACTTGGTGTGTTTGGAAATCCAATGGACCTCCAGATAAACAGAAGTGTGGTTTGTGCTGCACTGTCTGAGGATGAATTTCAGTTAGAAACTAATTTTTAATTGATTTCTGCTTAAGACAATATAGCCTGTAGGGGTTTGTGTGAAAAGTGATTTATTTTATTTATCCATATACAACTTTGTTGGACTTACAGGACTAAAGAATCATAGCAAACCAGATTAAACAGCAACATTTATCTTAACTGTGTTTTTGGCATAATTTTGTAAATTCAATTATTAGGTTTTCCTTTTGTGTTTTTCTTCTAAATAATTGAATATTCATTTTATCCTCATTAATGCCATAACAATACATTTTCCAAAGAAGCAGGAAATTACTTGTCATCCTGAAGGATTAATTTGCACAGAGATTTGTAGTGTGTGTAGTCACAACCCTGAAGGAAGGGTGGAGTGTATATTGTGAAGAAAATAAAAAAAAAAAACAAATTATATAACCTGGGAGAGCTTTTAATAGCAGAAGTCCTTTTACTCAGCCTTGTGTTGGTTAGAGATGGATCCCCATATCTCCTTAAGTCATCGGTAAATAGAGGCAGCTTTGCTGTGTCAGTAGCAACTCAGTGTGTGCCCAGACCTGAAGTCTTGCCTGTTCCCATCCATTGCTTAGGGAGAAGGACTTCTTCTGTCCCTGTGTGCAGTAGAGATTGTGCATTTTTATGGTTGATTTTGGTGAGACTGAGTGTGAAAGGGGGAGTTGAAAGTCCCCTTTTATTGTCAAATGTGAACTGAAAAAGACAAACAGAAAACCCAAACCAATATGCAGAGAGACTTCTTTAAAGGCACTTCTGCATCCATAGAGAAAACTTTCAGCCAAATATAAAAAACTTTCAGTCCCAAAACTTTCAGTCCCCATAAGTTAAAAATATGAAATGCAGGTTTGGGATCTATGACCCAGCCCTCTGTAAAAGCCAGGATATGGATATAGCAGTTACCATACCACACCATTGTGTCCTGTAACCTGTGGGTGGTGAGATGGGGGGACCAGAGGAGACAGCAACGAGCCACTTTCTATTATGTAGATCAGTCAAAGTGAGTCAGTGTAGGGAACATTCTGGGAGTTTTCAAACAGCTGTATCCAAGTATACAACCATCACTAGTTAATATTTCTCTTTTGTACAGACCTAATGCCTTAGTGTTACACTCTCAAAAAAGCAGGCAAGCATTCCTCTGCTTTTGAGATGGGTTTTTTTTTGCCTTTCCCCCCCACTTTTTTCTCTTCTCTCCTTATAAATGCGGATATGGATATTTTCTGCATGTTTTATTTCATGCCTAGAGGGTCTCATTAATAAATGTCTCTGGCAGTGGTAAAAGCCATGCCATTACAACAAGGAGCTTCTGGGGTCAACCATCAACCCAGTGTGGCAGGAGGCTAATTTGATGGTGTTTGTATGCAGCTTGTAGGGCTGACCAGGAAAACCATAAATTTGAGCCACTGAGCTGCACTATGTAAATAAGGCATCATCAGTCTTACAATGCTGAGAGGGCAGAAAACTATTTTTAAAGCCTGGGATAAAAAAATGAAAGTATAAAGCAAATGAAAAAATAATCATCTGAGTCAGAAGGTTTCTCTCCTAGTCATGTTACCAAAGAAACTGCAAGTGGAAGATCCCTGTAATACCCATTTTAGGAAAATAAGTGTAGTGCAAAAATTCCTATTGGCATAAATATAAGCCTGCAGGAATTATTTTTAAAGTTATGAATGTTTTTTCCTACCAGAAAAGTAGGGATTTTTCAGCTGATCGTATTTCACACAAAGTAGGAAAAAACTAATGGAATAACAAATAGAAAATCAAGCTAGAAATGAATATTTGTGTATTTATCATGCCATAGTCTTCTGACACATTTTCAGCATCATGTCATGGGGTTGTTCAGAATAACCATTTTGGCTAAATCTCACACAGGAAAAATAATATAATTTAGAAATACAATTTCTGAAGAAGAAATATTTTTAAATAGTATGGAAACATTTGTTATTCTGCCATGATGTTATTCTGTGTGTGGGAATAGTTGGTATTTTTATTTCCCTGAAATAATAAGATTCTTAAAAAATTTATTTATGCAAACTCCTGTGAAACTAATTTTTAGCCAGGGTAACCCAAAGAAGAACCTTCACTTTTTGAAGATTCAATACCTCTTCCAATATCTGACCAAGAATCTGACAAGAAATTCCAAGCTGAGTATTTCACTTTTCCACTCCAGGCTGTATGCATCTGAGGTTCTATTTCAGGCCTCATTTCAACATCTGAAAAAACTACTTGAGGATAGCAAGGTTAAGGGTGTGACTAATGATCTGCAGCCTGACTTTCTGCAGTGAGGCAGGAAAACTTGCAAGGAATGCTCTTTTCCATGAACTGCTGTGCCTTTTTGCCCCTGATTGTGGGGAACATAAGAACAGCCTTTTAAGGGAGGGAGGAGACATAGCTTGAGTGAATGGATATATATCACTGCATCTTTCAGTCTGAGATTAGGAAAAAGATTCATTTTGATTCAGCATTCTATTAGTCTGAGAGCTGAACATCTCTCCTAGTGCTTGCAAGATGCACCTGCCTTATCCTAATATGCAGAAAGTGATGCTGTATGTGCCACACCTTGCATATTTACAAGCAGCTCCCCAGGAGGAAGCTCAAGGCACCTCTGCCTGCTGCTCTCACCACCACAGATACGTTGTCCACTCTTGTTTTCCTTTTTTCTTCTTTTTTTTTTTTCCCTTGCAATGAGAGCTTTCTGTTTGGAGCAAATGCCACTTTGAGATGATAGAAGTCATCCCTCTCTGAGGCCAGACTAGAATCATGTAGTCTGATGCTCAATGATCAGATCATGAACGTTTTTCCTGGCTTCAGCTGAGTTAATCTGCTAGATACCCTTTGTCACGTGTAACAGATCCAGGACCTGACCTTTGTTCCAAGACTGACTGATCACTAGTACTGAGAAGAAGAAAAATGAGGTTTGAATTCTGAAATTACTTAAAATTTTTGCATTTTCTGCACTTATTTTGATGCTAAAGTCCAGTATTTAGGTCTGAGATCTGTCTGCTGTTATGAACATGTGTCGTTCTGTAACATAATATCAAGTTACATGTAAATTTTGGCATGCATTTGTTGATATCCATTTGTTGGTGCTACTCTAAATGCTTAGATCTATACATAGAAAATACACTTGATTTAACTTACAAAATTAAGATCTCCTCACAGGTTGTATACTTTGCATACTATCTATAAACAGCAACAGACTCTAAATATCATTATAAGAAATAAACATTACATGTATTTCTCTAAGGAAAGAATTTCTAACATCTAGGTCAGAAAGTTTCTCTATTTAGTATATTGATTTCCACTAGAAATCATTTAAAGTGCAACTGTCGGGTAAATAAATACCTGTGCAGTACTAAAAGATATTTTTTTTTCTTCTAAAAATACAGATAATAAAATAAATACTGTGAATAATTTATTTTGCTTAATAATAAACAACTGTTCTGCTGTATCCTAATACATCACTGAATTATTTTCTTATTCCTTTTCAATATTTTTCAATATCAAGCTGTGAAAAATTCATAGAAATAGGCATTGGAGGATTTAAGTCATGTTTGAATTAATAGGTGAAAAAGAAGTGATAACTAGTTTATTGAGGAAAAGTAGATTTCTGGAGTGAAAAAATGCACTAAAAACTGTGTCTTCCAGAAATCCTGTTAAACTTAGGGGTTATTATCTTTCCTTGACAGTGGACTTTGGTTTTTCTTAAGAGGCTCTTCTTTAATGATTACTCTTTCCTCAGAAAGTCATGCTCATTTATCTATAAAAAGATCATTATAGTCCAGTAGTATGACAGACTGAAGGTATTGCTTGGAGTTTCAAAATAGATCATTCTCTGGGGACATAGAGTCCTCCCCATGGGATTGTTCTTCCCTGGAAGTGCCAGGTCACATCAGGGCACCTGGTGGCCTCTGTGGCCAGAGGTCAAGACCCATCCAGTCCTGCTTCCCTCTATTTTCATTGTTAGGATGCAAAGTTTGTGGAGTTGCTTGCAAACACAATTGCTCACTTTGTGAGCATTTTTCAGGAGAGAAATGCATGGGTTACACTGAGAATTGGATTTTCTTTTACAAAGACAGCTAGAAAGTTGCATGGGAAGAAACAATCTGAAACACTGGATTTTGAATAGCCATATTATCAAGAAAAAAAAAACCAGCTTAAAATCATATGTCAGTTATCATTTACCCCTCCACTACTTCAGTGGATGAGGGTCCCTCTGTGCCTGCAGTTTCCCAAGGCCCCGAGCCATCCTCACATCTTCCCAGCTGCCTCTTCCCTGGGCCCCTCCACAGGTCCACGCCAGCCACCTAGCATGTGGGGCTGGCAGCAGTCCTTCAATTCCCTGGAATTTTGTTGTAGAGGGAAAAGTAGGATATAGAAAAGCAGTTTGCTTCTCATCTGCCCAGGGAGTATCTTCCTCTGAAACCTATAAACTTGTACCAGTGGACAGACAACAGTGCAGAGCAAGTATGAGACACACCACGTCCTGACATGATAACTGGGGAGGGCTCCAAAATAAGATGGGACATTTCCCAGTCCCACCTTCAAAGAAATATTTGCCACAGTGTCTATATGGAAAATAGAAACAACCAAATGAATAATTTTCCAGAAATGGCACAGATATGATGCAGAAAGGTGTTTCTATCCAAATATGACTCAGAATAAATGACTGGCCATTGCAGTCAGATCACGAGCTGGATAGCCCAAGCAATAGTGCTCACAACAGATCAGAGTGGGGTGCAGGTGAAACAGCTGGTGCAGCTCTGCTTGGGAGAGAGAACAAGCTGGAAAGTCTGCTGTGCTCTTGGTGCAGAGACCCAGGAGATAAGGCTGTTCTTTGGTCATCTCTGTTTTTTGCTGATTTTGCCAATGGAAGGCTCTTTGTGAGGGAGAGGGAGTGCGCAGGAGGTTAAGCACGACAGAGAGAAGGGAAAGAGACTGACTGAGGGAAGGCAGAGCTAGGCTGCACTGGGGAAATTCATACTGCAGTGCCTGAGATCCTTACAGGGAAGAGCAGAATACTACTTTTGACTAATAACTCATTTCTGAGAAAACATTGCTTATTTTCTGCTTGGCTCCCAGCTTTGCAGGCTAAGGCTGTTAAATTGGGTTTTTCTTTTCATTTGCCGAACAAGTCAAGAGGTTGTAAAACTTGTCGACTGACAGAAGGACCAGCTGTGCATTTCAGTGTACCTCAGCAAAAGATGAATTATTTTTGGTTTTTTTTCAGTTAAGGACTGAACAAAATAGCAGCATTACAATTTTATTTAGTTTTAAAATGAGGAAAAGGCACAGCAAAAGTAAGGTACTTTATACATGAATCAAAAGCACTTTGGGGAGAAAATAGCAGCAGCTGGGAAGGAAGGAGAGGGTTGAGGTCTCACTGCAGGTGATTTAAGAATAACGAAGCAGAACATACTTTAGGAGAATGAAAAAGTAATGTGCACTTCACTATTTCTGTGCTGTTAAAAGCATCAGAAACCAAAGTCATCTGATTTGCTTTTCAGTTGTTAATATGTTATAGACATACCACCTTAACCCTGAAAAAGAAGTGTTTGGAAACAGTTGGGCAGCAATCCTAGGGATACACAGATAATATGTACGTCACAGAATTGCAGTTGAGGGTCCATACAGAACGTCTGTGCTGTTCATGAGCAGTTTTAATGAGCTTCCCTAGTTGCAATAAAGCTGAGGCTCACAAATGTTCACTCACCGGTGTGTTACCCTACTAAACATAAAGGAGAAATTCAGGCACTCCCTGAGTATGAAGATGTTTAGCACTAAAGAGGGGTGACATCTTCCCCCAGATAATAAGATGGTTCATGCACTCCAATGAACTTGTGTTATAAAAAGTATGTTTTCCCACATCACAGAAAATCCAAATTAAAGGGACACCTTCTTTAGTAGCACTTGGAGATTAATCATCTTGAATCATTATTGACTTATCATTTTCACTTTTCATTCTTAATGTACTTCTAAGGGATCTGTTAATTCTGTTTTGCCTATATAATTTCAGTCTCCTTATGTACTCATATCCTTATCTTTCTATAGATTAGAGTGCAATATTACTACACAGCAAAAAAGTGCATTTTTCTGCAGGGAATAGCTTCTCTTGAACTGTTTGTTATATTGCTTGTTATCATCACAATCCCTCAATTATGATCTCTTCTTTCCCCTAGCTTAAAATAATTTAAGTTAATAAAAAATAAAGAGCTAGTCATGGTTAAAATAATCCATCAAAATAAGTAAATAAATAGCATTTTGCCTCCAACTGTACAATATATTTTGTTTGAAACAATCAGGTGGAAGAGCTGGCCTGCTCTAATCTTGCCTCTAATATGTGTGAGGTGGCATGAGGTGAGGAGGAAAGGAATGGGGCCATTGCTTTTCCATAGGGCTTTGCCCTGACCGTCTGTCATACATATGAGAACCTAAAGTTTAATGCTTTGCTAAAATTTAATGACTAATTTAAATTCAGGTATATGAGCTTTTGTTTGGACCTTTATTTGGGCTGCCTTTGCTGTAGAAAGCAGAGACGCCCTGCAGAGAGATCTTAACAAATTAGATAGGCAATCACTAATTGTATAAAGTTTAACAAGGAGAAGTGTTGGATTCTACACGGGGGTGTGGGGCAGCCCTGGTTGTGTGAACAGACTGGGGAATGAGAGGGCTGCAGAGCAGCTCTGTGGAAANTCCTTCAACATCCTCACCAGGGAAGAGGAGGGGCAGGCAC
>WAAG01077554.1:4670-15247 GCA_013390105.1 Tichodroma muraria
TTTGATTGAATTCTTGCTTTAAGTTTTGCCAAATTCCTGATCTTCTAAAGCTTGCCAGTAAAGTTTGTTTTTTAACCTCTTGGGGGTTTTTGTTGAGTTGTCCTTTGTGCCACCTCAGGGAAATATGGTATCTTAAGCCCCTCTTAAACAAACTTGCTGGGACCAGGGCTTTACACCTCTGTTCCAGCCAGGCAAGGTTATGGAAGAGATCATCCCAAGTGCCATTACATGGCACATGAAGGACAACCAGGAGATCAGGTCCAGCCAACATGGATTTATGAAAACCAGAAGGGTCCTGTTTGACCAACCTAATCTCCTTCTCACGTAGTAGATGAAGGAAGGGCTTGTGGATGTATCTTGGTTGATGGTTGGACTGGGTGATCTTGAAGGTCTTTTCCAGCCTTCACAATTGTGTGATTGTTTGTGCTCCTATGAAAAACCTGCCTTTTTCGCTCATTGTGCACTATGAGAACTTTCTTTAAAGCAAAGAATTCCCAGCAGGAAAACAGCTGAAGCAGGACCCAGGAAATATCTGTTTTTCTTTGTGATACCATTGAATTTAGAGCAGTTCAATGCTTTTATATCTTAAAATATCAAATATCTTGAGATGTCTCTTTCTTGGCACTAAAAGAAACCTACATTATAGTAGATTGTAAAGTTTATCTAGCTAAAGTCAGAGGAATTCAAGAGGTCACCCAAGGCAGACTAGTTATTTCAATTCATGTATTTTTTAGATCAAATCAGTCACTTTTACTTTGTCAGCTGTGAAACACTGAAGCTTTTTCAGGGTCTTTGACAGGCTAAGAAGAAAATAAAGCCTTGCGTCTCTAAAGTCATACAAGGCACTACAACTTCCTTGGGAAATGTTTAAGAGGACAAAATCTGAAAAAGTGTAATACCATCTACATTGCCAGGACACCAAGTCCTAGTGTCATTAATCTGACAAATGAGTCAACCTTCTACTATTTGTTATTCATTTTTTGTGTTTATAAACTATCACAGAAAGACTTGACAAGAATCAAAAATACTTGACAGGAGGAAGCATAAGTACGTTCTGTCGGTTTTCTTTAAAGGTTTTTTTTTTTTTCACATTTTATGTTTGGAAACTCCTTAGTATTATGCCCTATCTAAAATAGCCTGTGATCTTTAAGAATTCTTTGCTTTTAATTAATTTTATAAAAGGTGCCATTGTTGATTTGCTCTTCATGACACAGGTATAAAATTATTCAGCTGGTGGCTGGTAAGAGACCATGGAGCTGTTTCACAAAGCTTTTCTATCTGATTCAGAAAATTCTTTTTATAGGGCTTGCCTTGAAACAATAAAATACTTAAAATTCAAAACTCATATGCTCCAGAATGGACTTGGGAATTCATTTTGTTATCGTCTTTGATTCTCGTTGTTAAAGCAATCCAGGAATTGAGAAACACTTTAGCCTAACCCTGGGGAAATGCATGGATATGCTAAAGGCTGTAGGAAAGCTGAAGGCTGGAGAGATAATGAATTCACTAAAGAGTTTGGTTTTTCCTACTCTATCTCAAAAGTTCTTTCGAACCGAGAGAAAGTAACCCTTCCCGATGGTCCAGCTCACAGATCAAACTGGCCAACAGACCTGTTTATGTGCAAACCCATCATCAGCTTTCTGGTACGTGCTTTGAAATAGAGCAAAAGGGTCCTCCAAACAATGGTTTAATGCTATTGTAGCTGTGCTGGCTGCCACACAGGTGGGAACAAAGGAAAAGTGAGGCATTGATAGTCTGCATCATTTTTTCAAGGCTATTGTGCTTGCGACACCAAGAACACGATCATTAATCTTTAACACTGTACAGAAATGGGAATCATAGCAGTAGTTCAAAGGATCTGATAGTACGTGTTAGATTCAGTGCTGAAAATTGGTCATGACCCTTCTTTTCATGTTTTGGATATCACTGAAGACATTAATGAATGTCTTCATTATCAATGAAGAATTAAATGAGGGAAAAGAAACATCAAAAAAACCCCAAGAAACTCAAAACCCCACTTTCTGTTTGATTATGTAAGGTACCAAACTTGAATTTCTTTGGCATTTAATGCAGTTTCCTATTTTTAGTGTATAACTTGGTTATTTGTCTTTAATGGCACTCTCTGGTATTTTTCTCTGTAAACAATAATTTTTACTATAGAAGATATACCAGAAATTTGAATTATACTGGTGTGCATCTTTTATACTCTTATCAGCTGAATGCATAGCAGCAACATGGGAAACAATTAAAGCCCTGTTGTGGCCTGTTATGAAATGACTCGTGTTTAGGATCATTTTTTCTGAACCAGAAGATAAATCTTTGAATTCAGGTCAGCTTGAGGATTCCCAAAACTGTGGTGAAACAGCATCCACAGTAAAAATTTAAAGCATTCTTTCTAACTTCTTACTTGCGTGTTTAGTCCAAATATCCACACACACTGGGAAAAAAAAACAAAGAAGGGATTATGTCCAAAAAAGGTGTTTTCTCCGCATGATTAAAAAGCATTGGGTTCTGAAATTAGGTTTGCATAATTAGATGGAGTCATATTTGAGGCAAATTAACTGACTAAGCTTTATAATAAGTGTTCTACCCAACAAGACATTTGGAGATTTTTTTATTACCTTTAATTTAATAAGCCATCACCTGAAATCAATAAATATTTATAAAGATGATGTTCAGGAAACATGGAATAGCACTGTCTTGACATGAATTGAAATAGGCCTTTTTTTTTAAATAAAACCACAGGATTTTATTTAATACCTATGTAAAATCTGTTAATGGAACAAATACCTTTCTGTTTTGAAGTACATTCAGATTTATGTGGCTCTTTTCTGGCTTGTTTCACAAAATAATCTTTTCTACTTTGTGACTTTCCTTCCAATCCCTGTGTTACTAAGCACTGTTTATTTTAAAGCTCCAAGCATTCAACAGCAAAGTAATTTAATTTGGTGAGGATATGTTTTCCTTAAATTTCATCATCAATTTCTTCTTGTGATAAAAATCAGCCCAACGTTTCCAGGAATAAAGTTTTGCAGATATCTGGAGAAATCGCATCTCAGAAAAATCAAGGGAAGAAAATCACTTTGAAATTAAGCTAGAAGAGAATTTAACATATTCTTCCCTGTGAGGGTGGTGAAGCCCTGGCACAGGGTGCCCAGAGAAACTGTGGCTGTCCCTGGATCCCTGGAAGTGTCCAAGGCCAGGCTGGACACTGGGGCTTGGAGCCACCTGATGTAGTGAAAAGCGTCCCTGCCCATGGCAGGGAGTGGAATGGGATGATCTTTAAGGTCCTTTCCAACCCAAACCAGTCTGTGATCCAGTTTTCACCCACTGATTCCTGATTTCCCTTTTGCTGGTGGATTAAAGAGCAGTGGAGGAGCAGACGTGGTTCAGTTCCCTTTCCCTCTCCTCACAGGCATTGATTATTGCCCATTAGGGATGGCAGGATTCACTGGAACAGCTCTAGTTCTGTTCTTCTGCCAGATACTTCCCATTAGGATGTCTGAGGTCCTTACCTAAAGGAGTCTTGTGCTATAGAATTCTTTTGGCCTGCATGGCAGAATTAAAAGGAGCAATGCTCCAAGGCTGCAGTTTCTTTTTTCTCCAAGGAGCTTTTTACTATATTTTCCCTAACCTCAGATGGTTTTGCCACCACAACAGTCTTTCCCAATACAAAAGACTGTGCCTTTATGCCTCCTTTCTAGAGACCCCTCTAGTATCTTTGGATTTTTTTTCCCTTATTAAAACCCCTCTTTGAACCTTTAAACTCTTCACATATCACCTCGGTCCCTCTGTCCTAGTTGAAGTATTTCTGGATCTCAAGACCCTTTTTTTCAGTCAGGAAGGAAAAATTCAGTATTCCTGGCTTGCTTCAGCTGCAATAAATGACCAGTTAAGATTTAGTGACCAGCTAGTGCCACTAGTTTGACATTAACTTAGCACAGCCATTACCTGCAGTATTTGGCACGTACTCTCAGAGATGTATCCAGGACTGCAATAGGCCCTTATTAACAGCCTCAGAAGACTGACCAGAATTCATTAACGTGCATTCAGAACACTCAATTAACCGTGGTGGGGCAGAAATGTAAATTTTCTCCCCTGTTCTATGTCATGTTCTTGGGTGAGTACATCTTGAGATTCTTCCAGAGCAGCAGCCATTCTGATTCTCTTGTAAAACTTGTCCCAGCTTTACACCTGCAGTGACTTGGAGATAGATGTAAGACCTGTAGCCCTGTAAAAAAATATACTCTGCACTTTGCTGCGGAGGACAGAGTAGAAGAGGTTGAGAGAATTGGGTTTATTTTGCTTTAGCAATCCAAGACTAACAAGAGATCATATTGCTGCCTTCAGCTTCTTGGAAGGAAAATATGGAGCCAGACTCTTGGATGAGCACAGGGAAGATACAAGGGACAACATAACAATTGAAATATAGGAAATTTCAAATAAATATGAGAAAAAGCTTCTTCTCCATGACAGGCTATAAAAATATTTATCCTTTGAGATATTTCAAAGCATGATTGGACAAGTGTTTGTGCAGCATTTGGGCTTGCTGGCAGGGCAGTTGATTCCATGATAAACTTTATATAAAGCCTATGCCATTGCTTCCTCTGCATGGCCTGTCTGTGTTGGAAAGTAATTATATCATTTTGAAAAAGGAAACACCTCTGTGGCTGCTGTTGTGAAAGATGCTGAGTCTCCCTCACCTTTAGTGAGCCAACACATTATGGGATATATTTACTTCATGAGGAATATTACTTAAAAATCTAAATGGAAAATATAATCTGTTTGTATTTCCCATTAATGTGTGATTTAGTGAAAATGAATTAATCTATTAATGGCAAAGCGGCTTTATAGAATTTTGATTTCCCTCCAAGTCTTTTGAAAGGCTCCTAATTTTAACTTATTGCTCCAGCCTTCTAAAGAGCCAACCAATAAAATAATTTTTTGACCTTTTCATTCTCTTGGTTAGTGTTATGCCAAAATGCTTTGCAGAATATTTTAATCAAATAGAGAAACTTGTGTTAAGATTAATAGTTTACAATTTCCAATGTACTAAGTACCATTATGTTAACAAACATTGAAATGTTAATTACAAGAATACATTAGATGACCTTAAATATGTATTTCACTGAATTAAATGCAGGGTTGGTTTTTTTTCAGAATTACGAAGCAAGGGACAAAATGAATGGACAATAAATAAAAATAAACAAAAATCACAAGGCAACATTTAAATAATAATAATAGATTTTAGGCAGAGTAGATGAATATCATCTGTTGCCTTGCAGCTTAGGGGACTTCAAACTTCATCTACTGACTCTTGCATAAAACCTAAAACTAGTTGTTCAAATAAGACATAAATATGTTAAAATTAAACAATGATTTCTTTTCAAAGTCTATTGAAGCAGTATTTCAAAGCCTCACACGACAAAAAATCAGCCATATCACCAGGCAGATCCTTTCAGTGGTTAATTTTTTTCAAATAAAATCGTAGAGGGTTGTTTTATGCTTGGATGTTTATAGCTCTCCAGTAAAACAATGCGGGGCTCGTTGAAGGCACTTTCCCCACCATGGAAAATGAAGTAATTCTGTCTCACTACCTTGTGCTGCAGAGCCCCATCATTCAGGCTCTCACATGGGAAGGGTGGACCAAGGTTTAATATTCTCATCGTGCTGAGTGCTTTGTTCATATAGTGAAGCATATTTTATTTTAGGGCACTTGCAGTCTTCCCAGTCAATGCCATTTATTAAGCCAGTGTGAGAGAACAAGGGAAAATAACTCCATAAATTAGGGATTGGGAACTAATCTAGAGTGCCATGATTTGAGACCTAATTCCACTGAATATGTAAGCACCACAAGAGTAAGTGGAACACTGTCAGTGGGGTAACTCCAGAGAAAGTTAATCACATAGTGCGGGTTAACTGGGATACGCTTGTGAGTAATGAGACATCTGCAATTGAATCTCCACAGGTAGAGAAGAAAATTGAATTTCCTTGCCCTATCTCTTCTTGGAGTGCCTAAAACACTGGATTATTGACTAAAAAATGGGTGATGTTCCTTCCTTACATGTGTCCAGTTGATGCCCCCAGAATTTAAACCAGGTCTAGATTGCAAACTTCACTCAGAACTCATTGTTTTCTTTCTGCAGGTGGTGAAAGAAAGAGCTATTTTTCATCTTTCTCTGTTAAAATTACAAGAAGCTGAAATTACAGTAAACACAACTCTTCAGCTGAAATTTAGACCAGGTTTGATAAAGAGTATTAAACAGTCATGTCAGGTAGATAGAAAGTTGACGTTAACACGGCCTGGAAATGACTCTCTGCTACAATATCAGTCAGCTGAGACAAAGCAGATTTCAATGTGACTCCATGTTTTTTGCTTTTTTCTCTCCTTGATTTAATTTTAGCGCAGTCCATTCAATTCCAATTTCATACAAGTGTGAGGCAAAAGCTTTCTTTGCCCGCAGTCTTGAAGGGTAGATGTATTAACTGTCGCTGAATTAAGACCTCAAATCTCGTATACAAATTGTGCTAATAATTTAAAAGAAACCCTATCTAAATTGAGCATTTACTCCTTATTTATATGTGACAAAAGAACAACATCTCTAGTTTTCAAATGTTTTTCTATTTTAAACATGTATTTTAACTGTAAAATTTTTATCTGAATTGCGCAATTTATATTTACCAATCTCTGTTTTCTCATTTGCATGAACCTACATTAGAATTTTAATATACATTTTTGTATTTTAAAATAAAATATATTTCCATTCAGAATTCATATTTTCTATGGGACATGGGAAATTTTTCTTTAATGAGCTGAAACAACAATAAATAGTGAGAATAAATAACACAATCTGCTTTGCCTTGTTGTTGCTTAAGCTATTCCAAACTTAACAGAAGTATTCTGGACTAAGCTTCCAGCAGGGCACTGTGCATGGAATTCATAAGCAAGAAGGATTTCAAAGCTGCAGAAAAGCAAAGTAGAATATCTGTGGGCTGCCAAGATATGCCAAATGCTGAAGTAACCCAAATT
Organism: Tichodroma muraria; assembly: GCA_013390105.1. Classification (NCBI taxonomy): domain Eukaryota; kingdom Metazoa; phylum Chordata; class Aves; order Passeriformes; family Sittidae; genus Tichodroma; species Tichodroma muraria. The sequence continues at coordinate 11,701 of WAAG01077554.1, forward strand.
TTGACTTAAAATATATTGATGCACACACAAATGCAGTTCTCTCTGAAATAGAGTTCTCTCTCTACATAGATGCATACATATATATATATGTCATATATAAGGAAGTCCAACTGAATGGAATAAGACAGATTATCTCTCTCACCCTAACTGCTCTACAGAATGTGCTCATGGGAATTGTAGCTCTGCTCTAGAATTCTGAAAGGTTTCTTTCAAAAAAAAAAAAAACACATTACCCTTGGAGGGTTTTTAGAGCACATTTTCAAGAGCCTTACTACACTTTGGAAGAGGCCAGTTACTTTTTTCTCAATAAGGTCCTGCTGTCGTCAGTAAAAGATAGACAAGACGCAGATTATTGTACAATGAAAATACTAAAATGCAGACTTCTCTTCAGTAAAAAAAACAAAACAAAACAAAACAAACCCACCAAACTTTGGTTTCCATGTAATTTGAACCACTGACAGCCTTCTCCCAGTACCAAATATAATACCAGCTGCAATTATTTTTTTTCCTCTGACCTTTTCACTGATATGTAGTGACATTATCATTTTGACACATTGGGGTAGGATAATTAGAAAATTAAGTGGATTTTTTACAAGTAGAAACAATCTTAAATTAATTTAGCCAATGCAAGAGAGCTTTTCTCAGAACTACAGAGAATGACATGGAAGTATCCTGCCTTGAGTTAATACCCAAACATAACATGTTTTTACATGAAAGAAGACAGGCAGTTAGTTTCAATGCTTCTAAATTATTATACAGCCATGAGAGAAATGGGAAAAATACACAGAGATTTCTTCTGTTGAATTGTTAGGATGTTAGGTCTATCATATTCTCTTCCTATTTGCAAACCAGTGACCATATTCCTCTACACAGATGGAAGAGTTAATGTGATACTTTGAAAAAAAAAATCTCAACAGCAAACCAGAACTTTCCCCAGAGAGTTTGGGCAAAAGCTTCAGTGAACCTGCACCAGCGCATCTATTTTTGTTAAACTTCCAATGTGAAGGATTTCCCATTATGGAAGACTGAGAAGTTCAGTCACTTTCCAGAAGAAGGTTTTATCTACTGAAAAATCCTACAGAAGCTGAGTGAAATAGACCCTCTACCTCCTATCATGTCCTTAGCTTTGCTTGAGAGAGGCTTAGGGCAAATAGCTACAGTGGGATAAAAGAACTTTACAGTGGTTCAACTTACCTAAAGCAGGGTCATATCAAAGCAGCGTTGACTCCCATTTCTGTGTAACTGGGAAATCATGGAATGGTTTAGCCTGGAAGGAACCTTAAAGCTCATCCCATTCCACTCCCTGCCATGGGCAGGGGCACCTCCCTCTATCCCATGTTGCCCCAAGCTCCAGTGTCCAACCTGGCCTTGGACATTTCCAGGGATCCAGGGGCAGCCACAGCTTCTCTGGGCACCCTGTGCCAGGGCTTCAACATCCTCAAAGGGAACAATTCCTTCCCAGTACCCCATCTAAGCCCCTGTCTTTCAATTTGAAGCCATTTTACCTTTTCTTATCACTACAGTGAACAGGTATTTGCAGACAAAATGTGGGAACCACAGGTAGATTGATTTCCTACCTTTCCCCTTCATAATCCTTTTTTTTGATACAGTATGCAGTGATCCAAGTTATTTAGTCCAGTCAATTGACATTTGATTTATATTCAGTAAAGTTTATTGTAAGCAGTTACTTTAAACATATTTTATTTTGATAGTAATATACTCTTATTTTTTTCAAAATATACCCACCTTATGCAATTTACATAAAAATGCTGAAATTAATATAATTAAAAATAAAAATATTTTTTTCTGATCAGTAAATCAGATTTAACTGCAACTCAAAATACTCTTGTCTGTTTTGTTGATAATAATATTGCACCAATGCCCCAAATAATTTCTCTACAGAATCTCTCTTTGTAGATACTTGCTTTGAAAATAATTCCTTTGAAAAGTTAAACAGCACAAAACAACACTAGACTGTCGTAGTAATGAGAGCTGCGATGGTCATGAACTGCTACAACGTTGAAGATTTTTAAAATAGCATGGGTTTGTTTTGTTTTGTTTCTTTTTATTAGTTCAAAATTTGTTGCTTTTTTCATTTTTTTTAAATTTTGAAATATGTGTTTAAATATTACTGAAACTGAGTTTCTTGTTACATTAACTATTTAACAATTGTTTTGTAATTTAAAATATGTGATTTTAGTGAAAAAATTCATGTCCAGATAAAGGTTATTTTTCATTTCCACATTTCATTCCCTGATGTTATTAGCTGTGACCTACCTGTGGGTCAAACACACACAAGAAATGCAAAAGCTCAGTCTCTACATGGGTTTCCTACTCAGGTGCACTCCCCTTTCATATGTGGGCCCTTTATGAGGAGATGGGTTGATTTGCCCAGGCAGTAATCTTCAGCTGCGCCTAGTTTTCAGAAAATCCTGCTGCCTTTTAAATTCTCTGTTGAATTTCTCCTTATCATGCCTTTTGTGTTACGTAAAATATAAAAGGCAAACGTTATATTGTCTCTCTCACAGTGGCTAAGCACACAGACCAATGTCACCACATAACTCCATTCTATAAAGTATTTAATGGTTTCCAAGTTGAGACAGAAATTACCATTTTTTGGGTTATGTATAGTGATATTAAGGCTATAATGACTATGACAATAAATATCATCCTACTGATAGTTACACTATTTGTATTTATTAGTTCAGAGACCTATGGAAAGAAAAATAAAGTTGTTAAAGCTTTGGGGGAATAATTTATCCTGTTGGTCCACCAATCTGAAATGCTGAAGAGCTGAATTATTTGATCCAGTATCCCTTACATCAATGGTTGAATGGAAAACTTCTGTTCATTTTCTCCCGGGTTTCAGAATGGGCACATGGCTTTCAACACAAGCTGCCTCATAAATAAGCATCTCAGTTATCACAATCTCCCAGGCATGTCACACCATCTGCCTCATCTTGCTGAAACATCCCAAACCATGGTATATTCAAAGAACATCCACTCCCAGTCAAAACTTCAAATGGAAAGGTAGCCAGAACTTATTGTCCTAGTGTTACTTCATTTTTCCAAGGGGCAGTTTTATCCTTCTCATGATTTGGCACAACCCTTGAGGAAGAAAACCCCCAAAGAGGTTTATTACACCATGATCATACCAAAACCTCTTCTCCCTGCCTTTCTTACCTGACTGAAATGCTTGACAGATTTAGGCAATATCACTAATTCCTTAGAAATCAGCAATTTGAATCCCTTGTTTTCATGGACTCTTTGTATTATCAGGCTGCTAAAAATCTCACAGGTCTCTTTCGCTTCCTGCTGAGGGAGCTGGGATTGTGTAGCCTGAGTAAAAGGAGGCTCAGAGGAGACCTTACCACTCTTTACAACTCCCTGAAAGATTGTAGCCAGGTAGGGGTCGGGCTTTTCTCCCAGGTAACAAGCAATCAGACAAGAGGAAATGGCTTCAAACTACTCCAGGAGAGGTTTAGATTGGATATTGAGGGGAAAGTCTTCGCAGAAACTCTTGTCAAGCACTGGAAAAGGTTGCCCA
>WAAG01077560.1:25337-46556 GCA_013390105.1 Tichodroma muraria
AAAGTCAGATCTCTGTCTACTGATACACAAGTTTTTTTCTCTTTTACTGCATAAACTTCAGGATAAGGTCATCTTAGTTTAAATGCGAAGAGAGTTCTGAAGTATTTGCAAAATACATGGGTACATGTTTCATCTCCTTTATTCCTGGGATGCCACTGCTTTGTATCCTGGGTCAGCAATTGAAGCAGAGGAGATTTTTAATTATTCAACCTAAATAAATAATCAGTTTAATTTTAAGGATGTGTTTACAATGTGCCAGTGACATAAATAGCTCATTGCAAAGGATTTTTTAAGCTTTCAGTTGATCTGAAATTTAGGGGTAATTTTTGGCAAGGAAATACCTCCAGTCTGTGGAATATTTATTATAACTCTGTAGTGAAAGCATCACCTCTGAAGGACCAAACTAGAGATTCTGTGGGGATGTGCTTGGGCTTCCTGGGGAAGAGTGGAGATCTCTGTGGAAATCTTCCAAAAGGCCCTATGGCAGTTTTGGTCTGGATTATAAGAACATTAAAAATGTCTTGATTGCTTTCCATAAAGAAGGGCCCAGCCTCGTTCTCTCTGTCCTGGGCTCCTGTTTCCCTTGGCTGAGTGGTGTCTGTTGCTGCAGAATCACTACAACACAGGGAATTTAGTTCAAAGTCCATGAAGGGATATAAAACTGGACTCACCAAATTCTTGCTGGAGCATTTTTTCATCACAAATTCTGCGTGTAGGAACACATTTTTTCTCATTGTATCTGGAATGTCTGAAATTGAGGAGTTTTTTTTCTTTAGGCTTTCTGATAGTCAAATATATTTCTGAAAGGACTGCAAAAATACATAACCCTAATGGATTGTTTTGTTACCTGGAGTGAGGCCTATTTGATTTTTTTATTCATTATTTTACACTTTATAGTTTTCTGGTTTTGACAGGAATGTTTTCTGCTTTCTGTCGTTTTGTAATTTCATGAAATCAGGCCTAGAGTAGCCAATTCCATCCAATTCTATTGAATTGAAAACTTCTTTGCTGTGGAAGATCTGTGGGGAAAAATGAAACACAAACAAAACTGTAATGGTTTTCCTTAAAACCAGAGGGGTTAAAATGATTAAATTCTGATAAAGAAAACATTAACGCATGGAGTTTACAACCACCTGAGTGTTTGCAACCACCTTGATGATAATAAATTCAGGCACATGGAAATACTTCATAATATAAGATTTATGTAGATTTCATGGAGAGTTTATCCAGAGTAATTGGTATAAACTTGCAAGAATTATGCATCCCTCTCCTGTTCACATTAGTCTGTAAGTAATGGTGGATAACTTCAAAACAGCTGACTGGGATGGAGGCAAAAAATTAATTTATTCTTTCTGATCTTCATGTATATTCCTAAAGCTAATAAAATAATTGCTGTAAATCATGGCCTAAGATATTTCCCATTAAATCTCAGTACTGAAAATGAAGGTGGTGACAGCAATAACTTCTTCCCTTGCTGGAGATTTTCTTTCATATGACTTTATTTTGCATGCCCAAAGTTTCACAAGCCAGAAAAAGAATGAAGAGGATTGTAGCCAGTGCTGGAATGATCACTGGATAACAGCAGCAGCAGCAACAACAATAATAATAGTAATAATAATAATGATCCAGACTTTCTCAGGTGTGTGCCCAAAGACCCACCTGCATTGACAAGGAGTGAGAATCTGCTTGAATAAAAACTGAGCAAGTTCCTTTTCCAGGCATGGCCACAGGTCAGTGCTTGTGGCACCAGGATGGAAAGAGGCCAATTCCCAGGCACAGCCACGGGTTTGGCTTTGTAATGATTTGCCTGCTCCCACTGGAGGTTCCAGCCTTGTGGAGGAGTGTCAGGAGTTGTGAATGATCCTCGTTCTCAACTGCTTTCCCTTGATTTGCATTTGCTTCCGAGCTGCTTAACCACGGGTAGATTATTTCAATTTTCTTGGTGAATAATGCATGAGGGTGTATAAGTGGATGTTCCTTGGCTGAGTGGGCTGCAGATTAGAAGTGTCAGCTCCTTTGCAGCATTAATGTGCATTTCTTTCTCAGGTTAAAGCTGGAGAGAGCCTAGATATGCTTTTTTTGGAGAACTCCTACAAGTGCCAAAATATTGGCAACGTTTGCTTTTTCTCTTCTTTTCCCCTTGACTACCTGTTATTTGAATGAAAAAGCCAGTTGCCAATTTTCCAGCACAAGCTTATTTTCCTTGGGACTCCTCAAGATTTCAATGCCACATTGTTGTACCTGCTGCTTGAGCTTCCTGGAAACTATCAGGAATAGGGTTTTATTTATTTATTTATTTATTTATTTATTTATTTATTTATTTATTTCTCTGTCACTCCTGTCAGCTCAGAGCACTGATTCCTTCTCACTTCTCCTTCTTGCTCTTTAATGTGTCCCAGAGGGATAATGTGGAGTATTCTTTCCTGCTCTAGCAGCCTTGGGGCACAGATAGAGGCAATTCTTATGTGTAACATATGGAATGTTTCATGGAGGTAGAGCTAAACACATTAAATGCTGTAATAATTGAAATAACACTTCAACTCATCATGATCCACTTATTAGAAAAACCTCTTCAAATTTTTCCTTTATTAGTTTATTAAGGGGCATTTAAGTATCTTACTGTACACTTGTTTCAGTCCTGATTGTGCGGATATTTTCTTCTTTTTCAGCTTATTGGAGAAATACCCTTTGATGCTCTAGATTTCTAGAAAATTAAAGCACAACAGTTGTCCTTGTTTGCTTGTGGTTAGTCTTGTATTTATAGGGCATTTATTCAAGATCATAATTGGATCCCTAAAATATCAAAATTCTGAAACTTATGGGCCATTCTAAACAAAATATTTAATTGGAACAGTGAAATGTGAAACCTTCCAGGGCTGTTTTAAACATAATAAGTACTTTAGATAATGGTGTTCAGTAAGAGAGGTCCTGTGGGAGTGTGGTTATAAAGAGCTTCCTAAAGTATGGAATCATGCCACTGAACAATACAGTCTTCTATTCCAGAACTCTTCCAAACTCCCCAGCTGTAACAATATTCCTTGGAATTACAGAGCTCCAGACATGAACTGTAGCAAACTGTATGAGCTGTAGTATATTGTAAATAATGCTTTCAAACTCAGCTTAGCCTGATGTTTTATAAGATAAAAGATTGAAGGCGTATGAAATGGTAAGGGCTGCATGGTAAACAAGGCACTGAGCTGTGCAGCTGCTTAAAAAGCAGGAACAGATTAATAGCTACAATAACAGAATGCGATAAATATTTAAAACCAGTCCAAAAAGTATTTTGTGAATTTCTTAGCAGTATTTGATGCTGAAAATTGCAGAGAAAATACTCGAGCTGGTTTCGGGTTGTAAAATACAAATTCTCAAAACCCAACCAAAGAATAACAGGAAACAGAGGGAACTCATGTTAAAGTTGTGATTTAAGTTTGAAATAATTCCAGCATGTGCTTTGCGAACTCTTTTTGTGCCGGTGCTGCTGCACTTCCAGGGCAGGGGGTGGTGGTGGTGTCTTGTTCCCCACTGCAGATGTTGGTCCCTGACCTGCACATTTGTCACTCAAAGCAGCATTTCTTTGCTCCAGGTATATCACTAAGATATTCCAGGCTTCCAAGTCCTGTGCCACCTTCCTGTGCCCGCCTTAATCCCATTTAATGCTCTTCCCGACCTTCCAGTCCCGCATTATCATTTCCTCATTTCATGCTCAGAGTGACAGGGACAGCAGAGCAGGAGGAACTAAGAGGAAGTGAAGTTTCTTCCTCATCTCCTCTAAATGTTTGTTCTGTCCACTTCTTCATTTTCAAATCATGCTATCAGAAGAGCTTTGCTTTTATGGGTTTCTGCTTTCAAATTCTTCCCTTAACATGGAATTCTGACACCTAACTTCTTTTTGATGTTGCCTTCGTTCCTTTGCCCTTCTTAAAGGATCCAGCTTCCTATATCCAAGTAGAAGTCCCTGGAATCCGTTGCTCTCAGGTAAGGGTTAAACTACAGTCATTTCTCTGTTTGTGGGCAGTAGAGAAAGGTCTGATTTTGGTGCTCTTGTTCCTGGTAAAGGAAAATCAATGAAACATGGAATACTTCAGGAGCACAGCTTTCCCAAAAGGAAAGGCTTCACTGTTTACTTGAGCTAAACTAGGTGGTAAGTAAAGAGGATTTCTAGGAAGAAATTCCTCCCTGTGAGGTAGGGAGGCCTTGGCACAGGTTGCCCAGGGAAGCTGTGGCTGCCCCGTCCCTGGAATTGTTCCAGGCCAGGTTGGAGAGGGCTTGGAGCAACCTGGGCTTGTTGAAGGTGTCCCTGCCCATGGCAGGGGGATGGAACAAGATGATTGTGAAGATTCCTTCCAACCCAAGCCATTCTATGATTCTATTAAAAATTTTTGTCTCAGAATGACTCCAAACTCCATTTGGCCTTGAGAACCTTGACAAGATGGATGGAATAAAGTGGGTGAAGTATATTTATTGTGATTAATAGAATAATCTTCCTAAAATGTTTTATATTGCACCAATATATACAAAATAATTTATCTCAAGAAGTGATTAAATGCTGCATGACCCCAGTCCCTGTGCCAAAAGGGCTGTGACTTCTTGAGATGTTTGAGAGTAAGCGCTCTCTTTTTTTAAAAGTGGTGTTACTTCGAGGAGTACTGGATATTTAGGTTGTCAAGGAAAAATAAGGCAGTTGAGGATCTCATCTCCCAGTTTTCTTACAGATGACACTTCAGCAAGGATTCTGTGTGCAGGTAGGCTGCTCCATGTGGTCCTACTTTCCTTTTTATCTGGAAAACTAGTAAATGTTAAGCAGAAAAAGGACAGCTGTGCTTAGAAAACTTCTGCATAAAAAAGGGAATGTTTTATTTCCATGAATACAGATAGGAATTTTTTTTCCAGGCTCTTTGAATTGAAATGGTTAATGCTTAATATACAGATTTATATTACTTTGTTTTAGTGTATTGATGTTTTAATGTGATTTGCAATGACTCCAAATTTCACTGAGCACTGTAGGCTGGTATTTTTTTAAATTATTAAAAAAAAACCTCCTTATTTTTTCCTCAAAGTCAACAGAATTTGGGCATTGATATCCTTTTGATCATCCCAACTTTGGAATTTAATTGAGCCAACTGTCTTGATGCTGCTCTGGCTTTTGCAAGGTGTCTGTATGAGCCATGCAGAATTTCAGGGAGGATGGCTGTAGAATATACAGGCTCAAATTTATTCCTGTAAAATGTTTATCAAGAACAGCTTAGATGAGGAAGGTTTACACAGAGTTCCTGTGGTATGCCTACATCAAGCTCACTTTTCCATGGACATGTGTCCAGACATCTGGGAACGTGCATATCCATTTTTCATGGTGCAGTGAGTGACAGAAGCTATTTTAGAGTAATTAAGTTCTCAAAACTTAGAAGAAAATCCTTCCAATTCTCTAGAAAAGAACAGGAAATCTGAGATTTTTCAGGGTGCTGAGTATTACCAGAAGCATAAAGGGAATGTTAAACATACTTTGTGTTGTTTTAGAGGTATTTGCTCTTCTGACGCTTTAAACCTACTTTATCACTTTGTGGATCTGAATTCCAGAAGTGAGTGGGACCGAGTGTTTGATTCTGGATCAAAGAAATTATCTCCAGAATTTAAATGCATGTTGGAGCATCAAAAGCCTCACTCAGAGTTCTCTTAAAACCCAAATAAATTTTTAAAATCAGCAGGGATGCATTAGCTGGTATGTTTTCCATCATGAGTGTAAGACATAATTCAGTTTCCTTTTTTCCCTTGATGCTTGTACAGTACATTTTGGAGGAATAAATCATATGAGATAACTGTTGTGTATTATAGTTTAATTTGCTTCTCTATTGTTTGGAGATAAGTTGCTTAAACTGGAGAGAGACATTCAGTTAGACAAAAATGAATTATTATCACTTGTCACTGTTATGCCTGAAAGAAAGAAATAATTTCTCAGTGTGTAGTTCCACGTTGCTATAGGAAATTGTCAGGATGTAGATTCCTTTGGACTGGTGTTCATGAAGAGTGACAGTGCCTGGAAACTCCAGTATTGATAGGGCTGACAGCTTTTAATTTGCCTCTGCAGCCTAGATCCACTCAGAGCTGTTTAGATATTTCAAATAGCACCTTTCTTGATTTTGGAGAAGATGAGGGCAGTCTGGAGAAGAGTTCAGTGAAGTCAGTGTTTTAATGGAAATATTTCAGTTTGTTGACCCTCTGAATTCTTGTGCCGTGTCCTCTGCTATTTGCCCAAGGTGGGAAGCTGTTCTCCATCCTGGAGACGTGGCAGCCAATCCCCAATCTCCTGCCACTGTGTGCTCATAGTTCCCTTGAAACTTCCTTCTCCAGTCTTCTCCAATGTATTTTCAATGCATTTAATGTTATTTCAGCCAAAGTGGTGCTGTGCTGTAACAGGGATGTTTAAAGTCTTGGCCCTGAGCCCCAGCTAAGATGAAGGAGTTTTCAATGCTGTTTGATTAGGTTTTGCATTTCTTGGTTTAAAGTTATAATGCAGTGGCCTTGGAGATTTTTTAAAATTTTTATTCAAACTGTGGCATAACGAGGAATTACAGGTTGTCAGAATCAAATTATTCTGCTTTTCCTACCATGGTTACAGGCTTTGTAAAGGAATGTATAGGTGTACCTGCTCTGGTTTTATTAGAAGCTGGAAATTATCTTGAGGACTGCTTAGCTCTGCTTGGTTTTATGACATTTTCTGTTCTTGTCAGAAGCTGCCGTGACAATTACTTAACAAGGAATTAATCTCAGGGGTTCCTAATTCTGCTCCATCTTTAACTGATAAATTGTTCATAAACACATAGTATGTGGCATCACTTTTCATCTGTACAAAAAGGCATTGAGAGCTGATCTAAAAGGGTGAATGTGCAGAGGAATTCATACAAAATATTAAAAATGAAAAACACAAAACAGGTTAGAAAACCAATCTGCAAAACTGCTAGTCCTGCTTCCACTAATTTACATTTGTTTGCCAGCTTTGAGCTGATCTAGGCTTGACTTAGTTGGTGGTTAGTTGGTTGGCTTAGTTGGTTGGTTTAGCAGTTCCCTGAGCCCAGCAAGCTCTTAGATCAGCCCTCCCTGTCTCGGGACGCATGGTGACTGAACTGTCCCCCTGTCCCAGGCACCCCTGACTGATGGCATCTGAGACCCTCCTGGGGGGCTCTGGTTTAGTTAGCTCAGCTCTGAGCCAGCCCCAAAGCGAGGAGCACAGCACTTGCCCCAAGTGGATTTTGTCCCCTTCTTTTCCATGCCCATGTGCCAGGAATCGTGACAGAATGGAAGGAGAAGGATGAGCCTGGCAGAAGCCAATGAAGGCACAGTTTCATAACGAAGCATTTGGCCCCACTGAGGCTGGGTAGTCACAAATCCTGCTCAGTTATTGAAAACAAGTGACAACTTTCCAGTAACGGCTCCCAAGCTGCAAAGAGCCTCCTGCATTTTCAGGAGCTTCTCCCTCAGAGTGAGGGAGGTTACACCAGGACACATCTTTTGATATCCTGTGACATTATGCAATGCACCCATCATGTTGCATCATCATTGAAATGCTCTTCAGATCATGTCTTTGCCTTGCATTAAAGCTTAATGACAAAAATTTTGAAATTGTACCATGAGAACAAACTGATTCCTACCAGCCTTCCTTCTGTACTGGTTTGAAAACATTTAATCTTGGCTTTTTTTTACCTTTCTAACCTTCTCAGTGTTTATTTTTCAGAATTTAGGTGGAGAAATAAGATTTCCTAAAGAGCTGGAGTAGTACAACAGCCAGTTGAATCTTATTTTTCTTTCTTATTCTCTTGCTACAGAGTTTTGCGTGGGTGTTCACATCCTGTTTAGCCTTCCATCTCTCATTTCAATTTTCCCCTGGGAGACTTTTTGCACGTTCCAGTGCCCTTCATTGTTTAAACTTTAAATCTGTAACATTTTGATGCCATGGGAAGATGTAATAGGAATACCAAATTAAAAAAAAAATAAAATTTGAGTTCTTTTTTCACGGTAGTCCTTTTATGCTGGAATGGAGACAACGTTCAGGACAGCATCCAAGTTCCCAGGTGATCTCAGCAAGTCACAGGGTGGTACAGATTCTGCTTCTGTGGGGGTTTTTTGCCACTGCTTTGGTGGGTTTTTACTCCACTCTGTGTTTCTCTCCATGTTTGCTTCTGTGTAATGCCTGTGGGGAATTTCAGCAGTGACTTGCACAGTGAAACAGCATCAATGAATTATTTAAAATAGGTATAGTCACTTTAATGTGATTTAATACTTAAAAAACCCTTTTAAAGACAAAGTCAGCTCCACAGAGAGCTGGGGTTAAGAATGAGAACCTTTGTTGGAGAACTGGTGGCTGTAGCCAAGAGCCCTGAAGTTTATGGATTACCATGAAACTGTCACCTCTGACAGCTACAGGAAGATTCTCTCAAGTGTCTTGAAAGTCTCTGGTGGCTTATTTGCTTTCTTATCACTCAGTAAATTCAGACATAAATTATCATTGCACCTTCAGACTGATAAAACAATGCCTCTTTCTTCTTTCCATCGCTTTCTTCCAGATAATTGTTTAATTTTGTAAATTAATAACTTAAATCTGTAATTTTAAGTGAGGAAATGTTTTTAAAAACTCAGTCTTTCTATATAAAATGTGGAACTTTCACTCTTACTGTGGACATGCACATGTATATAGAGTTAGAAAAGCCTCTGGCTAGTGTTTTATTTTCCACATCCATAGGTATAAATCCCTAAGAAGACCAGTGTAAATTGGGATGTTAGCTTTGGATTACAAACAGCTTCATTTAGGGAACCACGCAGAGAAAGGTATTGCCTGAGGAGGTGAAAATATTTTATTTCCCTGAGAAAACAGAGCGGTTGCTATGGGACAGAAAATGATCTAATGATGGCTTTCACAGAGACATGCAACTGGACAGAATTAGAATATTCAAACCATGGGCAAACATGCTGGTTTTCCCAGGATGTATTTGTGGAAGATTTTTCTTAGTGTAGATCAGAATACTTTCAAGAAAAAAGGAAGAAGTGGGTATTTTTCCATAGAGTACAATTTAATAGGTTTTTTTTTTCTTTCCAGTCCTCCTACAATATTCTGCAAATGAAACATATTTATTTAGTCAAACTGCTTTTAAATTCATATGGAGAGAATTTCAGTCCTTTTGAGTGCTGAATGATGATGTTTTGAGGGATCACCAAGTACAAATAATGAGGGGGGGTTTGTGTGTGTAGCAATATAATGAAAAATCTAAGCAATGAATAAAACTAATGAATTTAACTACAATTAAGCACCATGTGATGAGGGGCACAGAAATGCCAGATCTGTACAGATAGTTGGTGCCTAATGCTGTAAAAAGGTACATTTTAGAATGTTCAGGGTTTTTTTAATTGGTTTTAGGCCTGTACCCCAGTGAAGTTTATCTTTCAGAATTCAATTAAGTGGACTTGGAAAACTCCTTCAGTGGTGAATCCAGAAATCACACATGAGCCATGTTCCCTTTTGCTCCTTAGTCTGGGAATACACACAACAGTGCTTGCTGGATTTTGTCCTAGCACTAAAGTGCTTTTGTTACTTACATGAATTACTTAGCACTTGTACTCTTCTAAATATTTTAATGTCCTTCCCAGCTTATTAAGGACATTAATTTTTAATGCCTGTAGATTAATAATGAGTAAGTTCCTTCCTAAAAAAAATGACTCCGTTCTTGAAGGAAACAAAACCTTAAGTTGTTTAATAATACTTCTTCCCATTCCTTTCCTCACTTTATTCCCCATACTGGCTTGAGGACCTTAGAGGTCTTTATTATCCAAGTAAATTTCTGCTGTGGTCATGCTTGAAAGTCCCACTAGCTGTGTGTGCCTTGCATGACTGCATGCAGAAACTGCTGCTTTAGATCATCCTGCTTTTGGCATGAATAGCTGAGGATGTCATCTTGCAGTGTGATCAGCCTGCTGGGATCCTCCCAAATTCCCTGGGAGTTCCTAGCATATAGTGTCAAGTTAGGTAAGTCTTCCTTGTGCTAGTTAAGAGCTTTTCCTCAATGTGCTGTGTTTTGAAAAATTCCTGAAGCCCACAGACCTGGGACAGGGACCATTTGCTGTTGGGCACAATGGTGATTTCTGTCCCTGTTGTGTGCCTGTGCCTGTTTGCTCAGAAATACCCATCTCTGATTATCACCATCAGTATTAAATTGCTGCCTTGTTTTGATTTCCTATCTCTTTTTCCATTTATTTTTGTGTTGTTTAAAACTGTTCCCTAAATTTTGTCTCGTAGTAAGCCTTAGATTCCTGTTTAACTACTTCAGCCCTCGCTCACAGTGTCCTTCCTCAGTCCCTTCATTTCTGGAGCAATGGTGTCATTTTCTACCAGCCAGTTTCCTGAACTTTCTGCCCTTACACTACCTTTGCATGCAGTTAAATGCTAATGGGGTCTATTCATCACTGCTAATACAGTCCCTAGACCTTGGGGCTTCTTTCCTCTTCTGTTTTTCTCCTGTGTATGTTTGCATGTCTTTTCTTTGCAGAGCTCCCTGTTAATAAAGATGTGTTTCTCACCTGGCATTAACAGTGCTGTGTTGGGTGGTTTGTTCTGTCCCTGACTTTAGGCATCACCTGCCCTGGGTACATACTGAAAATGCAGAATACTGAGAGATATCAAGGTGTAAAAGCCGAGAAAATGATCGTAGTTAGGACACAGCTGCTTTACCCTCTCCTTTTTCCTGTAATGGAGAGTGGCAGAAAAGATAAGAAAGATCAATTGGAATTACAAAGGTTTTCCCAGCCGTAATAGTGCATAGCAACAAAATCTCTGACAGACCACTCTTTGAGGAACGAAGACGAAGGTTAAAATTGGTCAGGGAGGCTCAGCTAGTGAAATTCAAAACCCAAATCCACACTGAGGCAGAGTAAGGTGTTGGTAAAGGGAGAGAATCTGTGGTTTGTTTCTGATGTTATTTACCACTCAGCAACACCTATTTGCAGATAAGACTGTCCACTCCTGGCAGTTAATGATCAGAAAATCTGCTGTAGTCTATTCTAGCTATCCTACAAAGGTCTATTTCTCTGCTTCTGGAACAGTCCTGGCTTGCATCACTCATATGGTTCTTTATTTCCTGACTGAAATTTCAGTGCCTTTAGAGTCCAAAGCAAAAAAATAAGTCACCTTTACTGGGACTAGGATTTAAAAAGCTGTGTCTTTCCCTTTATTCGTTACTTAACAACCCATAGAATAAGAGGATCCTCAGAGCCTTTCCTTTCCACAGTCTCTCCTACATAAATGTAAATCACTGCTTACTCCTGCTTCTTCACTGTTTCCTACATTGCTTTTGGCTGCTGAATGGTTTGATTAATCCTTAAACTCGGTGCCTGGTGTTCAGACCCTGAGTCAGATTTCAGGGGTTGCGCTTCCCTCCCTCGTGCAGCGCCATGGCGTACGCTGCCTCTTACCTCGTGTGCTCCTGACGTGCACTTCCCTGAGTCATGGAGCACTGCCATTCTGGAGCATCTGACATCAGTAACCTATCTTCATTTGTTCCATTGGAAACTCCTCCAGAGTGTATCTCCCAGATTTGTTGGGAACTACTGGTGTAGTTTTGGTGTATTTTCTGTATTTTGGTGTATTTTGGTGTATTACACAAACTGGAGTTTTTGTGTATTTTCTTCTTGTCTTCCAGTCCTTCCACTTCCACTTCGACTTTATTTCTTGATCTCAGATGAGTCCTATGATCCCCATTTATTTCTTCTCCTTTTCAGCTAATAATTCCTTTGATATTTCTCCCCAACATAAAGTGAAGCATGGTCCTAGCCAGGGGGACTTAGGGTGAATCATCTCTAAATTTCTTGCCAAATTCTTGGCCAGGAAAGATATGTTAAAACTCTATGAAAATTTTAATTGAGGGGGTTCTATAGAAGTTTTCCTCAGCTTTTAAATTTCCATATATTCTGTTTTACCACCCTCCACTAGTCATCACTCAGCTGAGGGAATGACTTTAGGCTTTATCTGACCCCCACTGGGAACTTGACACAGGAATGAGAATAATCTCTGACTGTGTTTCTGTCCCCTGTTGTAACAGAGGTGTCCTGGGGACTGTGGTCACCTCTCTCTTGTTTATAGCAATGGTTCCTCAGAAGCCAGGGCTGCTGGGAATGCTTGCAGGATTGTTCCCGGTTAAACTTTCTGGTGTCCACTAGTGGAGCTGAGGTCTGGGTATTTCCTTTGGTTTAGGTCTCTAGCAAACCAAAAATACTGCAAGTGATTTGAATTCACTTCTCAGCTGAAGCTTCCTAATGTAGTATCTGAAATGCATATTTGATGTCACCCTGGTTTGTGTTTTCTGGCCTGGCCACTTTCTTCTCTGGATACTCAGTGTATTCTTCATGCACTTATTTTTGTTTATAAAGATGTGCGGTTCATTCCTGAAACGTTTCATGCCTGAGTTGTGCCCTTGAATTTGTGAGTGCAGTCATCATCTTAATTTAGATGTGCTTCTGTAGATGGCCACAGACTGGATCCTAGGTGGCTGATGCCAAATGATCCTTCCTCCAGTGAAAGTGATGCTGGACACATGGAATAGTCACACACATGTCACCAGTGTACAGGTGACACAAAAGTGAGAATGATTCCTCTCCTAAACATGCATTCTGCAGCTACTCAGAAACATCAAGAATCTGCATCTGATACGCCAGACTAAGTAGAGAGCAACATAATGCAGTTCCCATATTCATACAATTCCACTCCTTTCTCTGATCCCATTCTTTTTTAGGGATGTGCATTAGCACTATTTGCATCATTTCTTGTCCGGAAGAAAACAGAGTTATTTTGAAACTTGAACACGGAAGTCAAATTGCATTGTAGTAGTCATGATGTCCGGGGGTGGGACTGCCAAATAATATCCAGAACTCTTCTCTTTTCATAGTAATGTCTTGGATGTCAGCCATGCATTTTCCACTGAATTAATGAACATCAGATCTATGCCAGGAATGTAAGAATAGATGGCACTGCTTCTGAAATAGTTTGTACATAAAATTACTTTTTGATGATGGGTTTAAAGCTTGCACCTTCTTTATTCTTTCAATTGATCTTATTTACCTGCTCTGACTTACTAACCTATTTAACAACAGTCCTTCTTTTGTATTCTTGTTGCATAAAATCTAAACCCAGCTGTCAGTGCAAAACTTAATCTGCTGGAAGCATCAAGAAACAGGATGGGAAAAGAAGTCTTTCCTCAACATTTTCAAGTATTGTAAAACACATGTGATGATGTCTTGAAGCAGAAGTAGGGATAGTATTGTGACATCACTTAAATCATTAATCCACCTCAAACCCCTTTCAGTGAGCAAGCTTTCCTTTCTCAATGGGTTTCAGCGCTGAGAACATTATAAATGCTGCAAACACCTACATATTTGTACAGAGATAACCCCCTGCTTCAGTGGATACAGGCTTTTTTTATCCTTAGTTATACCAGCATGATTCATGAGCAGTTATTTTTGAGATGAAGAAATGTAGGCTACTAATACAATTTAAAATACTGTTATTTTAATGAATAAGTCAGCAATGTTTTAGTATCTATTTAACAGCAAATGTCTAAATGGAGCTAAGGATAGCGAGACAATTATCAGCTTAAATTATTGGGTTTTATCTTTTAAAGATCCTGCTTAATAACATGACTTTGGATAGAGCTTGCAATCCCTTATTTAGGAGAGAAGATTCTTGGGGGAGTGAATGGTTGTGTATCTCCCATCTTTAGCAGAAAAGACAACTGGAAGTTTGCAGTGGGAGACTCTTTGCTCAGATATCCCAAATGTGCCTTTTCTCAGAAGTGTCAGTGTGAATTATTTCATTCTTAGGTCCATTTTGGAACTGAGATGATGAGAATAAGAGCAGAGGAAGAATTCTTGAAAGTCACTTAGGTAAGAGGGGAATAACTGTGCTGAGGATAATGTGGGATGCCATAATGATGGGTCTCACTAGCTCCAGAAGCAAAATCTACAATCACAGAAACGCTTTTTGCTTTCTACACTCACAGCCCCCACCAGGATTCTCTCCCTAAATTCTCTTCTCACTCCTTGCAGATTCCTGGGTTTCAGGGAGACTGCAGAGTCAATAATTCAGTTCTCCTGGTGCTTAGTTTCTGTCTTACCAATGCTTCTGCCAGGATAAAAATGGGCTCTGCTGTAAAATGAGAATGAAAGATCCAATGCAGGTTTTTGTCATTAAATACATCATAAAGTGGCAGTACCTGTGGGAAGCCAGCCAGCAGAGGGGAAAGCTCCCGGAGTTTCAGTTCCTTTGCTGACGGCTTAAGCCCAGCTCTGTCTCCTCAGTAAAATGCTGTATCCTTTACTCCATGAAAGGATTCCCCTCGGAGTGCAATAAGCTGGTAAAAATTTACAGTAATGTTGTATTTACTGCTTGATCGTTCCCTTCTCTCTTCACAATTAAACTTTGGGTTATTTCCTCTATTGTTATGCATTTAAATACTGCAACCTCCCATGAATCTTCCTCTTCTAGATGCTGTTTCCTTGTGTCCAGCTCCTCTTCTATCCCCATCCATTTGTCTTGGTTGCCAGTTTTATGTAACTTTGCCATGATGTGGTGTCTTCCAGAAAGTCTCTCTCCAGGCCTACTCTTATGTGCCAGTTATTTCCTGTTGGATCTGGGTGGCAGGAAGATTATCCTTAATTGGTGATTTGATGAGGAAAGGGAATTGGTGAGGAAAGCAGTGAAAATCAACTGTAGCAACGAGAAGAAGGGAAAATGAGATTGAAAAATGGCAGTGAAGGATGCCAGGATTTAAGAGCTGGAGAATAAGGAGGAGATGGAGCTAAAAGAAAACATTATGAATTTGTTTCTTTGCTGTTTTCTTACCCTACCTGCCTTGACTACCTCACACTCATGCATGAACTTTAAGATCTGACCAGCTATATATTTTGAAACTTCTACAAGAGTCCATTCTTTTTATTTTTTTTTCTTTTCCATTGAGAGCAATATACACTTTTCAGTTATGAAAATGGTGTTATTCTAAATAAAACTGACATGATCCACCAACACTTTCAGAAGCACAGATGCTTTGTCCCACTATTTACTAAAGAGGTTCACACTTAGATTAAAGCAGTGAAATCAAATCACTGAATAAAGCCTGGAACAACATAATGATTTAAGAAATTCATGGAGATCTTCTGGAAGAAAGTTACACCAAGGCAAAATTAGATGGTTTTCTGCACAACACCAGGACATGGATGCACCGTGCAGCCCAATATTGGTGCAGTTGTTTTGCTGACCATCTTGTGTGCTTTCATTTACCCTTGTTCTCCTCTGCAAGATTGGGGTGCAACCACAAATTCAAATGCTGCATCCGAGGCCCATCAGTGTTGGAGTTATCAGAAGATTCTTTGTTACAGGAGCCACCAGCCATGAAATTCTCTATGAATGACATGGCTTTGTTTTTATTTTTTTTCCCAGTATAAACTACGTGGGTTGGGATATGCACAGCTCCCTGATGTTAAGTGATATTTTTTCCCAGCTCAATGTATACATAATGCCAGGAATGAGATTAATTTGTTGGGTACTTCAGTCCTTCTGAGTGGTGCTGCATCGGGACAAGATTTCCCAGTGTGTTATTAGTGGGGAAAATTGCACTGTCCTTTCACCAGCTTGTTTAGAGAGCAGAAGAATTTGTAGTGGGATAGAATTATATTTGATTCCTATTTTCTCTCTTGTTGTTGGAAGTAAAGGAATGCAGCTTCAGGGGTTCACACTTGACTACTTTTAGTTCAAGTTGATAGTCTGAGCTAAATAGATCCTTCTGTCCAAATACTGTACAAGTTGTTAATCTCTTGCTTCAATGACACTTGTAAGGAGCTGGTTACTCAGAGTTTGCTGCTGTGTAAAGATGAAACACTCTGGAAGGGTTCTGCTTGCTGATGAAAACATGCCTTGAAATAAGCCCAGTTCATATTTAAAGAAATCAATTATGACAAGTAGTTATGTGTTTTATTGACTGCAAATCACCCATTGCCTTTTTCTGAAAGGGTTCACAGGAGCTATTTACTTTTTAAAAGATCCTATTTTTCCTTGTCCTCACGGCCAGCAGAGAAAACTCTTTGTTATCAGGGTACACAAATGGATGGAGGATAGGCACAAATATTTATTGTAGTTATTTGTATTATTTAGAGTAAGAGTGGATGTTACTTTCAACCCAAACATGAATAATAGAAATGAGGGGTTGTGAGTGCTCTGGGAGTATAAAACCTTGAGAATTCCTCGTCAGAGCTGGTCTTCCCATTCTAAGGAGAATGTTCTCCTGAACCAGAACTACAGAAAATACATGTCTTTATTTGGGTAAGTTGCTTCTTTTATAGCAGTATACCTGTTAGAACGAAAGCCAGCCAGCCATATTTTATTCAGATTGGCTGCTTGCTTCCACATTGCTGATAGATTTCAATGTTTTTAAATTCCCCTTCAGCTATTGGAGCTTTCTCTCATTGATTTGCTTTTCTTCCTTCAAGCTGCTGCTTGCAAGACATTTCCCTCAATTTTGGCCATTGTTTCCTCTCTGATTCCAGCCTTTCACAGAGAATTGGAGGGTTTCATTTCCCCACCTTTTAACCTTCTGTTGTTCGCTTCTCTCTGCACCCCTGACCCAGATTCCTCACACAAAGCCACCTCTCATCCTTGGGAACAGAGGTTTTATTTCTGTTCTCAGGTAAATTCTGATCTATGTGTCTGTATTGCTGCAGGCAGAACTTCAGATATTTGCAGGTATTGTCAGATTGAGCCTGGTAATTTTTCTTTTTGAATCTTATTCAAGTTCTTCTGGATCATAATTTCTCCACTTAGTTCCAAACTCTCAGAGAGATGTCAGACATTTGCTCTGACATGTAGCAAGTTTTGAAGCAATACTTAGCAATTTTTACATGTAATCTAACCAGAAGGTCCTCTGTCTCTCCTTGATGTGTGAGCATCTGAAAATAAAGTCCTGAGGTGAACTGGTCTCCCTTCTCAGGCAAGTGCAGCTCTTTGAATGCTTTCCTGGCATTGCTGCTGTAATCTTAGGGCTAATTTATAATCATGTGAATATGGCAAAAAAAACCCAACAAATAAGGGATTGATTTTCACTTCCCGTGATTTTAATTTAATTTATGTGTGGCAACAGTGTATTCATCAGCTTTTAAATTCCTTTGGGGTGTGCCATCAAACACATACACCTCCTATGCTTTGTTATTAAAATGAGTGTTTTCTGCAGAACTCTGTGGCCAGGTCTCTCCACCACGCGAGAAATTGCCTCCGATTAAGCCATCCCCAGAGCTGTGCCTGGGCCCAGAGCCTTTCCAAGGCCTTGTTGTTGGTTTTCCAGGGAGTTCTGGGAAGGTTCTGGGTTCCTTGGCCCTTGTCACAGCGAGCACAGCCTGGGAACGGCGGTGCTGGGTGATGGAAGGGGAGTCTGGCACATGGCTGTGCAACTCCCACTGCTATTTTTTGCTTTCTTTTCTAATTGATAACTCCTGCCATCTGTTCCTGAGCCATCCCTCTGCTGTCCTTTCCCACACACAGTCTTCTGCCCCTGTTCCACCCTTGAGCTCAGGCTGAGTGCCCCAAGGCTCGTGCCAAGAGCTGGTTGATACCAGGGGTAGCTGGGTGCTAAGATGCTGCTGACAGATACAACATCAGGTCAGCCCAGGCAGGGCTCTCCCAGCAGCATTTCAGTGGGCTCAGATGCTTCTCTCTCTGTGCTGCTTTAACTGCAGTTCCCTGAGCAAACTCCACAGATTTTTTTATTCAGAAAAATAAAAGAAAAACCAACACCCAAACCCTTTGTTTGCAATTGTTGCTCTGAGGTGGAGTCCTTCTGAATCTGTGACCCCTGCCTGGGTTCATGACCACCTTGTGGCTTTCTGGAATAAGTCAGTAATCTAGAAGCACTGTAGCAGCCTAGGTTGTTTTTTTTTATTTTTTTTTCCCCCAAGAGTCTTCATGTTCTTTGCAGTCTATATTTGAATCTCTCTCTTCTTGTCTAACTCTCCATTTGGTGGCTTAGCATACGGAAAGTCTGTTTTATAGTGCAGAGAAATGCATTTCTACATGCTAAGGACTGAATTTTTAACAAGAACCTAGATGTACGTACCAGCTAGAGGGATTTTTCTGACAGCAGCTCTAAAATGGACAAAATCAAGAAAGATTAAATCACGGTAATCATAGCTTGGCTGGCCATTATCTAAGAAGCCTTGGACCTTCAAGGTGTGTTGGAGGGATGATTAAATAAGAACATTGGGCATCTAAGTGCCTAAAAATAGATCCTCAGGAGTGTGTAAGTCACTGATTTTCTGTAGATTTCTAATGGGGGTTTTGTATTTAGACACCCATAAAAATTGATGTTACAAATGCACAAGAAATGCTCATCAAAATTAACCTGAGAACTAACGTTTTGGTTTCTGTTCAAGGTGGCCTTTTCCTCTCAGAGACATCCCCATGCAGAGCTCCCACACGTTTTTCTGAGCACCTACCAAAGGAGCGGGGAAATGAGGGTTTACCTCACCTCTATTTGGAAGGTCCCTCATGATTTTTAGATTAAGGATGCTGATGGCTTGTGGGTTATATTATGCTTGGGTATAGGCACAGTCAAATTATTAAGTTTTTGTCCTGAGGTGATAATACCGAGGCTACAGTTGTGAGGCAGAAAATCTTTCAGGAAGGAGTGAAAGCTGATGGAGTATTTTCTTTTTTAATTTCCCAGCACCACAGAATTTGGGACTTCTGTTAAAATAAACAAACTCTAATAAGCTATTAGTGAAAATGGGAGAAGCTCAGAAACTGCAGCTGCGAGTGTTCGCTGACTTCCTTGATTGTCACATTTTCCCATTGTACAATAGTGGTTATTGCAGGAGGCTCTGCCACGTAGGAAGAAATTACATATCCTGCGTTGGGGGAAAGACAGACAGTTAAATAGAATAAAATGATCACTCATCAGGTGATCTCTCTGATGGTGAAGATCTGAAAGAATTCCCACCATTTCCACAAAACTTAATAATTTCAAGTGACTTTCATATTTTGGATGTTTTTATAACACTGATTAGAAACCTCCAGATGATGAAACGTTACAGCTCCGGCAAGAATCTAATAAAAATTCCCCCTGGGACTGACTTTGATTGACTACAGTTGCCTGTCTGTTTTTATTTTACTGTATACAGACAGGAATGAGCAAGATTGAGTTAACCCTTCCCTGGCCTAATTCCTGTCCTTGGGGGCCTGGGCTGTCACTGCTTTCCACCACTGACACCCAGAGAAAGGAAAAAGCAGTTTAAGGGTTCCATTAACACTCAGAGTTCCTTTGTGTTTTGTAGCTCCAAATATAATCGGGGGATTGGATGATGATATTAGAAAATGGAACCCACACAGGGTTATAATTCAAATTAGTGGCACAGCCCTGGTGTAGTTCTTGTTCTGGAAATTATATTGATTCTTCTGTGGAGCTAATTAATGCACGTATTTATAAGTTACTGAATAAAAGTTCAGAATTATTCTTTAGGAAGCTTTGCATCTATTAGAAGTCAAGAAGAAGTTTTTTCAGGTCAAATAAAGATGTTTAATGCTGCAAATCTGCTGTGTCCATTTCCTTCGGTAAGAGTTCCACCTGCTAAAGATAGTCGCTTTCAGAAATAAATTGAACCAAAAAGTAAAATTATATTCGGGAAATACTGTTTCCTTTGTAAATTAAACACTGGGATGTTAAGTTAAGTTTAAATGGTTCAATTTATTTATGCTTACTAATTCTTTTCAGTGCTATGTAACTGTGAGATCACTGTGCACACAGACATTAAATCCATTTAAGTAATTTATTTTCTGTCTTTCTTGAAGCAGTTTTCTCAGTAAGAAACCCTTTGATTTTCCAAATAGATGCATTAGTGATCAGTGGAGAAGCCTGAAATAGAAAAAAATATTTATTATCTGTTATATAGTTTATATTATTAGAAGGCAGTTTTTTAAATGTAGGTTACTCTTTTTTACTAGACCATGAATTTCCTATCCTTTGGAATCTTTGTATTTAATATTCTTAGATTTAAGTAGAGCTGCTTAAAATTTTGTGGTTTTTAGCACCTCCCCCTCCTTCCTATGTGTCTGTTTCAGTTATTTGCTCTTCCTCTGGAAGCATGTTTGCACTGCCAGGCATAGTTATCCCTGCGTTTATTTATCTTTTTTTTTTTCAGAATTAGGACTTCCTGAACTTCTCTGGTTGTATCTTGTATTTCCTGGCATCTGTATTGAATTTAGCAAACGAGCATGATCAGGGTTTTTTTTGGTATTCTTACTCTGTCCAAAAAGAAATTCTCTTTTATTCCAGCGTGATGGAAGGGGAGGGGAGAATAGTCGTGCTTGTATTCTGTTTCGAATTGGAATATAGGACTATAGGAGAGGGATTCTGTGTAGTGGCAGGTTTGGCTCCATCCTTAACGTGGTCATTGTGTGAAGCTTGGGGCGATTTGTGCTCCTCCTCAGATTGGTCCTTTGGAATAAATAAATAAATAAATAAATAAATAGGGAAAAGGGGATATATAGCAAAAAGTGAAGAGCAGAAGGGGAAATCAATGGGGAAAAAAATCGGGAAAAGGAAATAGCGAAAAGGAAATAAACAGCAAAAAGTGAGTAAACAGCAACAAGCAAATGAATAGCAACAAGCGAATAAGCAGTGCGATGCTCTGTGCACCGAGAGGCCGCTGTGCAAGTTGAGAGCGAAAGGCAGGTCCCCGGCAGCTCCCAGCCCCGGCCGGGCTCTCCCGTGCCCAGCCGCAGCTGCTCCGGTGCCTCTCTCCCGCCTGGCAAATGGGAATTTTCGGCTCCCGGGACCCCGCAGCTCGCCGGTCCCGCGGCGCTCCCGCAGCCGCCGGGCTGGGAGCGGGAGCGGCGTCTGCTCCGCGGGGCTGTGCCGGCGGCAGGTCCACATGACTGATGCTGCGAGAGAGAGCAGGAGTGCCTTTTTTTTTTTTTTTTTTTTTTTTTTTTTTTTTTTTTTTTTTTTTCTGAGCAGCTCCAGTCTGTGCACAGTTGGCTCCCAGCTGACAGACAGAATGTGGGGTGGGCTTTGTCACCAGAACGCTGGGTACTGCATGCCCAGCTATGCTCGCAATTCCACAGTGCCCAGAAACCTGCTGCTTATGTCAGGGTGCAGCCAGCCTGAACACATAGAAATTGGGTAGCTTGATTGTGGTTTTTTTTTTTTT
>WAAG01077586.1:6216-22176 GCA_013390105.1 Tichodroma muraria
AAAAAAAAAAAAGAGGAAGCATCATGAGCTGAGAGAAAGGAAAAGAGAGGAGGATCGTTTGAGGCAACTCTGCCAAAATCAGTGAATTCTATTTCCAATCCCCACTCAGGCTAGGAAGCAAGGACTGGAGATGCTCCATGTATCTTTCAAATAGTAAATGCACAAAATAATTAAGAAAAGGCCAGCCTGAAATCCACAGCTCCCTTAGGTGGCCACTGCTAGGAGCCCTTCCATGCCCTGTGCTCTGACATAGTTGCAGGTGGAGCCCGTAGTGCCTGGGGCTGTGTGTGAGCCCTGAGCCCACGGAGCTCAGGGCAGAACACAGAGCAGCCCAGGAGCATCCAGCTGATAGATCAGCAAAACACACAGCACACAACAGCCCTGAAATTCCTGTCCATTCCCCTTCTGTGGCTTCATTGCAGTGACTGGTCACTGGCAAAGTGGTGTTTTCCACCTCAGACAAGACACACTGCTGCTGAAGTGTGCCTTTAAATTTATTTAAAGACTAAAGTGCTTTTATTTAAAGCTAAAGATGCAGAGATATTTGTGTGAGACTAACCCAGAGCACGGGCGAGAAACTGAGTGAGACAAAGTGAGTGTGAGTGAGACAAACCGAGTGAGGCAAAAGGGAAACAGAAAAGTGAAAAAAAAATAGAAAAAAGATCAACAGCAAGATTTTTTTTTAGCTCTGCTACAGAGTAGTGACAAAACATTAAATGAATGCACTGCCCAGGCAAACTGCTTCTACAAAACACCAGGGGAAATAACACAGGCCAAAGCTCAAATATGAAAAAAAGAAAAAGATTTTCAGGTCCTCCTTCACTGCTTTTTGAACATGGTCTGATGTCTGGTTTATTGTAAAATGTGTGAAATATGTGGTTTTGCAGCTGTCTGGAATAGGTGGTATTTTTACTCTGAGGAAATGTTTTGGGGTTTTTTTTTGGGGGGGGTGCTTTTTGGTTTTGTTTTTTGGTTTTGCTTTGTTTTTTCTTTAATTGGAGTATATATTTTACCAAACTGGAAAAGTTTGCATTTTTCTCTTTTTGTTCCCTAATAAGAGAAAAATATAAAAGCAACCCAAAGTCCATTTCAAAGTGAAATTATACTATCAGCCAAAAATAAAACAAAAAAGCAAAATTCCAAATAGCCATAAGAAAAAAGATGTGAGGGGAAAATTTCTGTCTTCTCTTGTCATTTCAGATGGCTTCAATGCAAAGTCTAGTAAAAGTGTATTTTTTGCTGAAATTTTTGTTGCTTATACTTCCCAGATAGCTTTCTATTACCTCCAGTGAGAGGCTATTCTGCAGCTGCATTGATCTCACAGTTTTCTATTAGGTTATTCATCTTGAGATTCATTCCAAATACCCTTTTTCAAGATAAAATCCCATTTCTTGTAGTTATGCCTCCTACAATCATGCTAACCAGCTCCTCTTCCACCTGCACAGATTATTGTTGTTTCCCTCTTTTAGTCATCACTTAGATCATTTAGGACTTGCTTACATTATGGAAATTTGCACTAGTATAATTGCATCAAAACAGTACTGCAGCACAAGCTTTAATATGAGTGAGTAAAGAGGGAAAAAAAATCAGCACAGCTTAATTTTGGAAAGTCTGTTCAGGTACTGGAAAAACATCACCTAAGCCAATATTTTTTCTGTTCTTTGGATTACTTTTGTTTTTCATTTCCACTGACACCTGTGATTAAATTAAGCATCCCTCACTGTGTTTGCAACCTAAATTTTGTGCTGTTGTGCTTGTACTGAGAGAATGGAAGTGAATTTTAGTGGGGGAGGCTAAAAGAGGACTCCTGAAGGTACTTGCAAGGCTGACAAGGAAATCCTTTATTTTTCTGTCTGATCATTTTTAACCTGTCTGTCCATTTAAATTACTGATAACTTTATTATGGCAAAATTCTCATGTCTGTTCTACAAACCACAGTTTCGACACCAGAGCATGCAAAATCCCATTTGCTAATTATTTTATTCTAAGATTGGCACACAATATAATGCACTGATGGAAAACGACAATAATTAATTACTGCATTTACTCCAAAATTACAATCAGTAATTACTGCTCTGTGACTGAATTCCATTCAGCAATATTTGGAACTTGTTCTTCCTCAAAGCAGGGCAGCTTTTCAGGAGTATTGCTGTGTTTGCATCTAAATGAGTCCATGTAGGTCACTAACGAATCCGCGCTATTTGTCATGGGAGTGATAGAGCAGCACAAGGCAATACCACAACACTTTCCCTCAGTTTGGAGCAGGAATTCTTCATTAAAACCCACGTCCTCTTTTTTTTTTTCTTTTTTTAATGTTAGATAATGTAAATAGTTCAGAATTAAATGATAAATATTAAAGCAGCCTCCCGCTTCTCATCTCGCTGTGATACTCTTGGCCCCTGTGCTCTGAAGCAAACTTCAGGAGAATTGTGAGAACTTTTGACAAAGACTCAGCCAGCAAAGAGCCTTCTGAGTTTTTCCTCATATATACAATCCTGTGAAAAGTCCGCGAGCTTGTTATGGTGGTGCCCTCTTCAAAGGCTTCCAACAGCAAAACCCCCAAAGCTCCAGGGTTGACTGGAGGGTGGTCATTTCATATTCAGCCAATTGACCAAGACTAGTGCGGGAGATCATATGAACATTGTCACACAAGTTACCTGGGTAAGTCAGATTTTAGAGCCTTTCTGAGCTCAGTGTAAGCTTCAATTGCATCAGTTACTGGGCAGCTGCAGTAACCTGAAAACAGCAGCCTTTGAAGGAACCTTTTTACCAGGTTTGTTCAGCACAGAGATTTCTTGGACCAGTGCATAAGGGACTGCAACTTGAAGAAAAAATAGAAAATATAAGAAAAGGAAAGAGTAGGCGTTTGAAACAGCAGTGATTTGAAATGTGAGCCAAAGAGATGGAAAAACACAGGAGATATCTATAGCCAAATTTTTTGTTCAAGCAGTAGCAGCAGCAAAAACACTGACAGAATGAATCCTCTGCTAAATAAAATATGTACGAAATGAACGAGAGAAGGCAAAGACCCACAATGAAAGAGGGTTGTGAAAATACAGGATGAGTCCTAGAAAACAAGCACAGTCATTTTTCTATGGGACCTTCAAGTAAGTTACAAGTTAGCAAAATCCATTGATACTGGGGCATTAGAGAGACCTGTACTCAACTAGTGAGCAAATGGGAAACAGGCACGTTATCAATTTGCAAATGCTGCTCAGGGAGAAAGCAAAGAAAAGTCTGCTTCAGAGATGTTCTTCTCAGATGGGCCCATATTGAAGGCGGATGGAGCTGTCTTTGGTGTCTCCAGTTAATAAAAACATCAGTACCATGAACGTGGATTTTTGTCCAGGTAAAGACAATACGAATAGTAGAGGCCCAAGGCAGGGCACAGCCCTCTAGGTCTAAGAAGAAGGTTAAAACCTTTTTCCAGGAAAAGTGGAAATTCAGAATGAAGTCAGAGTTATGAGTCAGCCCCAATATGTGACTCACAGGACTCAGGTCACTTGTGCAGCATCGACAAGTAAGCTGAAAATTATCTGATCTTTTTGTCACTGACCTCTGAGAGCTACTGCAGAACCATGAATTGAAGCTCTATGGGGTAGTGTTTGGCACTTATACCGTAGAGATAAAGAAAAGGGAGGCTAAAAAACTCCATGAAACTTACTCTGCAGGGGAAAACTGCTACAGGAGTTGGCAGGAATCTTCATAAGGGGTTGCAGAGTACTCCATCAATGTGAGCACCTTAAATTGATGTCCTTATGGTTTGGAAGGCATATACAATCAGCTGCACTAGAACACTGTTTCTCGTTCCCACAGTTATACCCAGTGATATATCAAATGCAATAATTGCATATTTGAATAATTCATAGGTACGGTAACTTTGGCCAGATACAAGTGAATATCAAAACTCTGGTCTCTGAAGTGTTTGATTCAGCTGTAGCAGAGAATTGAAGGTTTACGGTACAAGCCTAGCTTCTCAGGTGTCTTTCATCCTGCCCTGTGACTGCAGTTAGGAAAAAAAAAAAAAGAGAGTTTTTATTTCAAACGGTACATTTTTCCACTTAGCTGAGCTTCATCCAACCTTTTTGAAATATTGGGTAGAAGGCTGAGCTGGAGGGGAAAGGAGAACAGCAGTCAAGTCATTTCCCAAGCAAGAGGCAGAGTAAATGAAAACTCAGTGCTCTGTCTGGAAAAGTACTAACCACAACCATGATCGGGCTAAGTTCTCGGGCAGCGTCAATCACCAGCTCCTCTGAAGCCAGTGAAGTGACAGTGATTTATGGCAGCCAACGGTTCAGGTCCACTATTACTTATCTAACTCTGAATGTTCTCCTAGCAGAGATGTTTCAATTATTTGCAATTGTAGACGGAGATGCAATGTCACCATTCTCGCTCNTCAATTGTAGACGGAGATTCAATGTCACCATTCTGGCTCCTCTGGTCTTCTTAGAGCAGAGACACTAGGGAATGATCATGCCCACTTCCAAATATCACCATGGCTCATTTTAAAGGTGCCTTTTTAGGATAATGACTTGCAAACAGAAGAAAATCTCTTGTACCCATCGAAAGCTGTAGCTCCACACTCAAGTAATCCTCTTTAGAAAGCAGATTTCTCCCATTTATTGGAGGATACATTCTCCCTCCCCAGCTCTTCAGATATCTCTTTTTCCTTTATAAAACAGATCCAGCAGCTGGGCTGCCTGAAGCATCTGTTCTGTGCATAGCAATAACATTCTAAAATCCTCACAATGACAGGATGCCTACCTTTGAAATTTCTGGTTCTGTGATGCCCAGTCCTTGATGCCAAGGATATTTTTTGGTTGATTTGTATGTGCTGTAGACCACAGTTGTCATGGTAGACCCTTAAATGCAGGTTGTTCCAAAATAATATAGGTTTTCACTACCTTGATTTCTAAGGATTTGGAAACAATTGGACCATTAAATCCATGGGCTGTGCAGTCAGCTAAAAATTTGTCTTTGCTAGATAAGATTCTCTATTTCTCTCTACTCTCTTGAAGCATCTTCACTCATGGGCAGAGGTTGCATCCCATTTGCTGTGATGTATGACAAGTGAATATTTTCCATGCTCTTTATTTTCCTCTGTGCATTCTCCTTGCATGGTACATATTTCTCCATCATGGCAGATTGGACACTGGGAAAGGAAACCAGGAAGGCAGCCCAATGCCAGCTGTAGGAAACTGGGCTCCTACATGTCAGTTTTAAGAAATTTTGTGCTTTCAGAAGGCAGTTTATTTGGGAGGTTTCTGTCTTCTGCTCAGGTTACAAGGACATTGTTTAGCACAGACCACACAGACCTTGTTACACAAAATCCCAACGAGAATTCCTACAGGCCTTGTTCCCATTACCCATGAAGACCAGCAGAGAAAGGGGTACAGATCTTCATAAGGAGTAAAGGAATAGCTCACACCTGGAGAAGTATTCCTAAACTTAAGCCTAAATGGAGGAATTAATATCCTTTGATGGCTTTGTTGAGGAGCATGCTAACATGCTGTTAGTAATTGGGAAAGGCACACACACTGGCACCATAGTTATCTCTGGGGTCTTTTCTCTTTCAGCACAGAACCACTTCCTGACAGTCTGACTTCTGGTACTCACCAGGGATTCCTGGAGGTAACCCCAGCACACCACTTAGGATCAAAATGCAAATAATTTCTTTCTTCTGAAATGCTCTAGAATAAATGAGTTGTCCTGAGGTTCACAGGTATCTGAATAAGTGCTGGTCCTGTCCTTCATCTGAGGAAAGAAAGTAGGCTTTAAAGGAGTGATGATGATTTGTGCCAGCTAAAGGCTTGCTGTGGGATTTGGCCACTTACACTCAGGGAGCAGAAATCTTCTGCTTTTTCTCTTCTAATCTTTTGAATTACCTCTGTAATTTTTTTCCCCAAGTTGTGTGTGCTCAGTGTGTTCTGTCGATGTGGGAAGTGGTAATGTCACTCTGCTAGGAGTTTTATGGTTCACAGAAGGCAGGATTTGTATTGAGACAGACATATAGATGGATGTCTGGTGCCTGCACACAATGTATTACAGAGATTGACCCAAAATTTTCAACACTAAAATCCCAAATGATAGACTGAGGGAATCTCTGTCTGGGAGATTTCAGATGGATTTTATCTCTTTTTTTTCCTGATTAATACAAGCCTTTAAAAGCATATCATCCCTGCCCCTTTGCCCAAATAATTGGAGAAGATCAGAGTAAAGAAGGATAAATAGTGAATAAGTAGTTTACATTTTCTCAGGTAGTAAAGATGTAAATGTAAAAGAGGTCAGACATGCCATGCTGGGAAGGGAAGGATACGCAGTTAGGGAAGTCTGGTGTTCATTCAGATAAGGAACGTTCATCGCGACAAAGGAGCAGGTGAATCCTCTTGTCCATGCAGCTGGTGGACTCAGGTCCACCAGGTGGAAGGTGGCAGTGATGCTCATGTGCCCCTGACCAGCCAGGCTCAGGGCCACACTGAGATCTGGGCTCTCCCTGCACTTGAGAGGGAGATGGAAAGGAGCAGGAGCACTGGCTGATGGGAGCAGTAGGGACACCATCCTGCCAAGCTGCCTGCAGAGCCTGGAGCTCCCTCCTAATGAAGGCAAGCGGCTGGTCACAACTGGAGGCGAGCTGTTCCCCATTTGTTTGTGCTCCTCAGAGTGGCAGGGATCCGCTCTCCATCAGAATAATCCAATTGAACAAAATGATTCATATTAGCAGGCACATCTGTCTGAGGCCAAAGCAGAACCCTGGTGTTAGTTTAATAAATGGCGTTCATTAAACTCAGCTGAAAATATAATCTGGAGAGACTGATGGGGTGAACAGAGCAAAGAATAAGCAAAAGGAGTTAGCAATTATCAGATGTCATTTGTTCTACTGGTACCACGGAATTGGAGCTTGTTTGCTGAAATCTTAATTTCATTTTGCTGAGGAAGAATCCATCAGAGAAGTTTATGCTGCAGTTATGATTCCTGTTTGTCAGCCCTTGGTAGGGAATGTGGCATTTTTCTTTTCTCCTTTTCTACCAGACAGAGCTCTGAAGGAGCACAGATCCAGGCAGAGAGCCCAAGGACAGGAAAAACAGAGGGAGCAGACTTTCCTTTGCCATGAAAAGACTGCTAAGCAAAGTTCCCTGTGCTGCAATGGAGAGAACATGGGCAGTGCTTTGGGACAGAAACTTTGGCTGTTTCCAGTGCAGCAGAAGCCATAAATCTTCCCAGTTCCTCTGCCATTTCCCCTCCATACCAAGATGGTGTATATGCACTTCTCACTTGACTTCAGGAGCATTTTACACTCTATAGGGTCAGCACCAGTGTTTCCACTGGCAAATTTTTCCCTCTTTTCAGACTATACAAAGGTTGGGTTCTTCTTGGTGGTCAGGTCAGGGAAACTCCTACAGCTGTGCACTGATAGCTGTCCGAGGCAACACAGGGGGGGATGCACAGGAACAGGCATTGAGATGCCTGAAGGAGGCAGCCCCAGACCATGAGGGTTAAGCTCTGGAAATGTGGGCTGCCTCCTTCAGGCCCAGCTCTCACCCTGTTCCAGCTCAACCAGCTCAGTTATCTGGCATTAACATTCCTGGTCATAAGTCTCCACACAAAACACTGAATCCAAAGGGGGTTCTCTTGAGAGGGAGAGCTGCCTTTCCCAATTCCTGCTGAGTAGAGACAAGCTTCTTGGGACTGACTTACAGAATGGTCAGCATTTGAAGATTGGCTGGACAACC
Source organism: Tichodroma muraria (assembly GCA_013390105.1). Taxonomy (NCBI): domain Eukaryota; kingdom Metazoa; phylum Chordata; class Aves; order Passeriformes; family Sittidae; genus Tichodroma; species Tichodroma muraria. The sequence goes on from WAAG01077586.1 coordinate 13,947, forward strand.
TGTTTCTTGTGAGTTGCTTTGGTTTTGTTTCATTTTAACTTGTCCCTATGGGTATTCAAATGGTCCTTGGTGTGCTCCAGGGGAAGGCAAGAAAGGATTTTTTATTTACAGACTTGCCAGAGCTATTGAGTCCTAGCCAGTTAGAAAAAAATCAAAAGAATAATGGAGGAGAAGGGAAAGCTTGACCTCATGAGCTTTCAGCGTTGATTAGTTTGTTGGTGTCAGGAACCTTTTCTTGTTCAGGGCAGACTAACTGTGAAATAACTTTTTTCCCCCTACTCTTTAATCTGTCTCCTGTATTCCCAAGGGGAAGGAGGAGCCAATACCTGCCTTCCTGGAGTTCTGCTTCAGAGGAAGCAAGTGCATGGACATTGCACACCAGCAGCGAAGGGCTGGTGGGTTTGGGTTTTTTCTGAGATTCATCTTCTTGGTGTGCCCTTTGGCAAGAGGCTGAACACCTTCAATTTCCCTCAAAATTGTGTAAGAATCAGTCACCAACACGAGCTGCTCTGGAGAGGGTCAGAGGATTTTCCCTGGTGAGCACAGAAGAGGGAGGGAGAGCTGCAGAGATGGGCAGCATCCTTCTGATATTTGCCCTGTATTCCACCATCACAATCGAGCTTCCTTCACAACCTTGGAAGTAGGTGAGACACACTGAATCCCACCTCTTGCCCACTACCATTCCTCATTCAGGTTAATCCTGAGCTTCTTGGCAGAGGGAGGAGCACAAAGACTTAGGATAACCTGATCCCATCATTTGTATGAGTGGTGAGAAACTTGCTGAATTTGCTTGGTTCAGCTCTGTGGATCATGCAATGATAGCACTCCCAAGCCAGCGCAGCTGCAGGCACAAGGGGTCATGCTTCATAAGCACAGGCTGTCTGAGGTAACAATGAACCAGAAACCCAAAGAACTGAGACTGATCAGACTCAACTGGATGCAAATAGAATTTGGGATTTATTTTCAATACTCTTTTGAAAGTACATTGAAGTAATCTTACGAAACAGACATCGTGGGAATCAGCACATTGGTTTTCAGCGCTTTCAGAAAAAAAAATTGTTTTGTTTTGGATTTCTTTTTAAATTCTCTGACAAAAAGTTTTGACTATTTTTAAGCAGTGATAATGTTTGACTGATCACCTGCATTTTCCACCCAGAAAGACTTGGAACAAGGATGTGATCCAGTTTTAAATTAGAATCATATAAATACCTCAGCTATAGCAGTGAAATGAGTCACAGACATAAGTCACATGCATAAGTGTTTTCAGAATCAAATTCTGAGATACTAAAATTCACCGAGAGATGTGAATTTTTCATATGGAAACCACTCCAACTATATGGTGGAATTCTTATCTTTCTCCAACTCAGAGTTACTATCTCCTTAGTAAAAGTTTCTTTTAGAAGCTTCATATAGAATTTCACTTCAAGAATGTTTGTGGGGGTTTTAACAAAAAAGTATGAATATTTAATAATTATTAGAACTATGTAAGCTTATTGAGTCATCCTGGACTTTAATCAATTTGGAATATTTGGGGCACCAATTTCTACCTTACTGCTCCTCAACGGAGGTACATCAGAGCTTTAGTGCAATTAAAATGAAGCAGGAAATATTTTTAGCTAATTGCACTGTGCACCTTGAAGGTAATAATAAAATATCAGAAGGAGTAATTGAGTGCTGCAAGCTGGGAGTTTGCATTTCTGGCTGCATTCTGATTTAGAGGGGTATAAAGACTGGGCATGGAGCTGAACAGCCTTGGCAGAAGGAGAGTGAAATCTCACCTCTGGAGAGCAGTCCCAGGATGCATCACAGGCCAGCAGACCCAGCAGCTCTGCCACTGGCACAGGACCAGCTTTGATAATGTCACTGGAGAGCATGTCTCTGAAAGGGATGTCAGGCTGGGGGAAGAGCTGGGGTCTCCTCCTTTTGCAACCCCACACAAGCACCACCCCAGCATATCCTTCCTATACCTGTTGAGCAACTACAGAACAAATTCTTACCCCTCCAGCCTAGCAGGCAACTGTGGGCTTTCTTTTCTTATGGCAGATACTGGAGCCACAGGTGGGGTGCATCAGGCAACCTCCCGGGAGGACACAGGCAGCTTAATTGTGCCTGCTGAGATCTACGAGCTGGACTTGATTAAGGTCTTGATGTCATCCTAGGGGTCTGCTGAGGAAAGGAAGAGGAGAGCAGGATCCCCATCTAACTGTCAGCAACAAAAACAGGAGAGTGTGGAACTGGTTTCATCAGCATTTTGATAAGGTCTAGTCAATCTATAAAGGGAAAAAGCAGAAACAGCGGAGACCGGGCACAGAGGCTTTCTTACAGCTTCCCAATTAGACTTAGTTCTCAACCATGTACATTTTTTTAATTAAACTGTTGGTACAATGCTCAGGAGATAGAAAACTCCTTGAGGCCCTCTTGTAATAAAGAACGTTTCATTGTATGCAGAAAGGCAAGCTTAATTTCCTCTCCCACCTAATATTCACCTGCAGCAAAAGCAGGGGTGAGCACTCTGTAGGAGACAGGATAAATGCTCCTCAGGGCACAGGACCCACTGATTTGGCCACTGAGGAGGAAAAAGGCTGCATCCTTTGCTGCAAAAGTAGCCATTTAACACTCATTTGACCTTTGCCATCACTGCTTCCCAAAATTACCTGAGTTCATTGCACTGATCTTTGCCTGCAAAGCTCTTGATTGGCAAAACAAAGCTGAGGGAGGAAAAGAGCCATGGTTGTTTGCGTGAGTAAGTAAATTCTGGTGTTGCTGAGGTCAGGGCTGTGGCCACTTAGACCTTACCAAGCCCTTAGCTGCTCCCAACTACAAACCTGGTGGTGGGCAGAGCTGCCTCCTGCAACCAGCCCACCCTGAGTCCCCACTCTGCCCAGCCCAGCCTTTCCTCCCACCACACACCTCCACATCTTTTTCAGAGCACCTCCACCACCCCTGTGACCTCCTGTGACCACCTCTTCTGCCACTGCTCAGGGGGCAGAGTGAGAAAAGGCAACACTACTCAGGGCGCCAGTGATATTTCCTGACTGCCCAGGCTGGCTTCTCCAGGAGCAGCTGCTCCGTTGTGGTGCTTTTTCATCCGCTGCTTGAGACTAATGGCTCTAGAAAAATAGATAAATCAGAGGTGACACAGCTATTGCTGCTTGACAATTTTTCATCAAACAAGCGGGGGGAGGAGGGGATGACCAAAAAGTGACATTTTGACCAAACTGGATGTTTCCACAGCAAATTTTCATTCCAGTAGATTAAAAAAGAAATGCAAACAGCACAAAAAACATAACTGTCTTGATTAAAAATGTTGGCCTTCAAAACACTAAATTCCTGTTAAAAGTGGACTAGTTTTCAGATTGATTAAAAAAAGGCAAAAATTAATCTATTTCTCTGGCCACCTCCCCCAACCCAGACTTGTTTTGTTTATTAACTAAAATATTCACAGGAAAGAAAGCCAAAATAATGACAATTTTCCTCCAGAAAATAATTGTCATTCTTCAACTAGCTCTTAATGTAACACAGTTAAATGAGAGCAATCATAGTAACAACACTGCACAGCAAGTAAGTCATACAATTATTTGAAAGAAGGGCATTGCAATTTAAGAGCTAATTTTTATCATCACCCTAAATTCATAAATGGGAAAAATGAGGCAGGGTCATCAAGAATATTAAGAAAAAAAAAAAACAAAAAAAAACAGAGAAAACATTAGCATTTGAAATGCTGAATTCCCATCTCCCTGTTAGATCACATTGGCTTCTCTGTCTCTGTGTGTGTGCAGCTGTCTCTGTTGATCTGTATGTACATGTAATACCTGTGTACATATACATATGGATATGTTGGTGTGCATTTTCATGTATACGAAGATTCATATATACAATCTGTCTGCTTTTTAACCTTCAGATGTTAGAACTGAAGCATCTGACAAAAACATTCTTTCCCACCCCCCACCCCCCACTAAAAATAGCACCCCAAGAGTCCAGGTAAATGCGTTGATGTCTGGTATAAATCATCAGGCTTCTTTTACTCCCAGCATGGATGCAAAGTCCCCTTCACCACACTGCCCTTCCCACTCTAACACATTTGGGCTCCTAATCTTGGGCTCATCACACAGCCTTAGCAGTGGTTGTCATAGGGATGGAGTCTGTTTTGGAGAGCCCTACCTCCATTTTCTACCTCTGACAGACAGTCCGGGCAGGAGCTGGGGAAGGGGGGGAATCTCTGTGGGTTGGTATCAGGGTACAGTGAGGAGGAGGACAGAGGCATAAGGAAAGCAGAGCCATCCAGCAGCACTGGAGGCAAAATCAGAGAGGGAAATTGCTATAGAAACAGTACAAAAGGCAGGGGAGAAAAACACAAGCTGGGATTTTAATAATATTGATCAGCTTCAGAGGCAATAGCTGTGAAGATCTATCACCAGTAGCAAAAACATCTCCAGTTACTTCCAGTAGGTGTGCATGGCCACAGGTTCCAGCAGACAGAAAGACAGGATTCTGACTGCAGTTTTGGGTGCAAAGGCAAATGCATGTGTGTAAATGGAGATTAATATATGTTGTATAAAGGTGAAGAAGTTGGCATATGCCATGATCAGAGACTTAGGTGTGAGCAGAGAAGGCTGACACTTCCCTGCTGGAAGAAGTGATGGCCTTTGAGTTTTGTTGGGGAGAGGTTTCTTACCTCCAAGACAAGAAAAAAGGTATAGAGATGATCGGTGGAGATCACTTGACTAATAAGGACTCAGGGGAGAGACACAGTAGAAACCATGTGGAACTGGAGGCAGTAGATTTCTGGAGTGGAAGAAAAACCCAGCCTGGTAGCCCATTATGATGGTGGCAGTGTTGGGACAATTGTGTGGTCCTGTGAAGGGCACAGAGCAACCTTGAACCTGCAGCTAGCTGCATTTGCAGCTTAGCAGATACACAATGACAGCTCCTGTGGCACTCACCAGATAGTCAGGAACTGTTAGGCTTGTGCCACTTGCACACTGCTCTTAGGTCACCCACCTGCTGTAAGGATGCCATGGATTCATAGTACAGATTAGGCTGTAAAAAAACCTCTAAAAGTATTTAATTCAATCATCAACCCAGCACTGACAATTCCACCACTAAACTCTGGCTCTAAGCACCACATCCATACTTCTTCTAAATACCTCCAGGAATGGTGACACCACAATTTACCAAGGCAGTCAATTTCAGTGCCCAACAAGCCTTTCAGTGAAGAAGTTATTCCTAATGTCCTATCTAAACCACTCCTATTGCAACACAAGGCTGTTTTCTCTTGCTCTCTCACTCGTTACTGAGAGGAAGAGACTGACCCCCACCAGCCTGCAACCTCCTTTCAGAGGGAGAGTGATAAACTCTCCCCTTAGCCTCCTACTGGGCTGAGCCCTGGGAACACCACTACTGACCAGCCCCAGCTGGACATCATTCCACTCACCAACACCCTTTGGGCCCAAGCATCATCCATTTCTTACCCAGGCAACAGTGCACCCATCCAAGCCACAAGAAGTCAGTTTTTTCCAGAAAATGCTGTGGGAAATGCTGTCAAAGGCTTTGCTGAAGTCCACATACACACTTTCCCAGCATCTCCCTCATCAACTAAGAGGATCACCGTGTCACAGAAGGAGATCAGGCTGGTCAAGCAGGACCCATTTTTCATGAACTCATGCTGGCTGGGCCTGCTCCCCTGGTGCATGATGGCACTGAGGACGGTCTGCTTCGCAAGCTTCCCCAGCACTGAGGTCAGGCTGACAGACCTGTAGTTCCCTAGATCATCCTCCTTCCAGCCCTTCTTTAGGATGGGCATCACCCTGGCTAACCTGCATCAGCTGGGCCTTCTCTGGTTAACAAGACTGCTGATAAATGATGGAGTTGCTTAGTGAGCACCTCTGCCAGCTCACTCAGTACCCAGTACCACACTACACGGGCAATGAGCGCCTCCTACAATGCAGAGCTTATCCTCACAGTCCAGCCAGAAACTGCTGTTAAAAGCTTTACTGTGACAGGTGTTTGTAGCAATAGGACTACTGTGCTGACAGCACAGGTTGCAAGGACATGACTAGATTTATGTTTGTCTAACCGAGGCTTTAACTGAGATTCATTTCCCCTGATGATATAGACCTACACTGCAACTATTCCCTTCACATCAAGTCAGTCAAGGTCCTCATTATAACCATGAGAGAGATACTGGTTCCTTTTGCTCATGACTCACTGTCTTATCTGAAACAGTTCCTAAACAATTCCTAACAGTTTCTATGAGTGAATTGGGACCTAAAATCCCTGTGTGTCTCCACTAATGCTGTCCTAGGGTGATCTGTTCAGACGAAGATGTCTGCATCTTGAATTCCATCATTAGGACTTCAAGCCCTTATCTCTCTCCAGTGTTCAAGGAGAACAGTCCCAGGCTGTTAGGCACTTAGGTGTTTCCAAAAAGAAGTTGGACATTTACCAGATTTATTTGGCTATGGTTTGCTCAATGGAGTAAGACCCTGGACATGTCCCTAGAGATTATCAAAGTGTCTTCTCCTGTCCACTGACTAGGTAGCTGCTGCAGCCCGCTGCTTTAGAAGAGCAGCTTCATTTGGTGCTTAAAATACAGACCCAAGTTAGGCAGATAGGATTACCACATGTAACTTTGGTATGAAAGAATATTTTCAAGTGGCTTTTTTTTTTTCTGTTTCTTTAGCCTCAGCAAGTCCTAATCTTTATCTGTACATATATATGTGTTTGTGTGTGTTTGTGTGTGCGTGTGTCTCATCTGCAGTGTCTGAGAGTGTCTGTGGAGTAGTACCAGAGGGGTGGTAGTACCACCTCCAAAGCAGTGGTCACTGATTGACCAGTCCCGTCCTTCCGACTCTGCACACTAAATATTTTCCTCAGTAAAATTATAGCAAAGAACCTCTCTTCAGCTTGACAGTTGCCTGGATCTAGCATCCATGTGTAAACCCACTACGCTCCACTCCTGATCCTGCAGCTGGTGCTATCCCGTATTTCAACCCCAGACAGGAGATATGTGTCGCTGCTACATCCCAGGAATAGGGCAGAATATTGTTTGCTCCACCAGATCTCTCTCATCTGTTGCCTCCTTCATCCATTCACTGAATCAAAGCCTGTTAACCGTTCCTTTTCCTGCTGGTGCAGCTGAGGTAAGGAAAGAGACAGGTCTTGCCGTTATGGTGCTGACAACTCTCCTTCCTTCCCCAGCTGCTTGTTTTCCTGTGTTATGACATGGCCAGAAAGCCCAGAGGGGAACGAGGGATGGTAGAGGTCTTTTCCTCTTCCAGGAGCTGTACAGCTGACAGGATTTGCCCTTGGGTACCAGGGACACAAATGACAACAATTCTTCCCTGGGCCGTCTTCAAAAGGACAGTTTTCCCCATCTTGGATTGCGAAATATCTGTAAACACAGATCTTGCATCTGCCTTGGGGGTACCAGTCTGTTGTCTTTGTCAAACCCCAGAAAGCTCAGTCTGACACTTCTAGATCAACAAAGGGCCAGGCCATCAAGAAGGAGTCAGCTTCAACCAAGACAGCAGCCAACTGTGAGAAAAGTGTGGAGCTGAAGCCAGAGCTCAGATCGGGGGCTTAGTTCAGCATCATCTCTTGTCAGCTAAGCATAACTGCTGTAGCCAAGAAAGCATGTTTCAGTTCACAGAAACAGTAAAGAAACCCAAGACAAACAAACAAAAAGCCAGGGAAGGAATTTTCACTAACCGGCATGCATGTCTTCAGGATAAGAACTGTCAGCAGTATTCTTGTGACACCCCAACACGAGGTGAAATTTCATTCGTGTGCAGTGACTTTTCAGAAATAGGCTGTGAGGAGAGATATGAGCCCTGCCAAGGGGACAGAAAAGCAGTACCTGAGGAACAGGGTGCAGAGTTACTGCCTGAGACAAGTGTATTGTTTTGTGCAGTGATTTTTGGTGTTTACTGAGGCAAAACTCCATGGGCTAGTAAAGGGACATTTTCCTTCACAGGAAAGGAGCAGGGTGTTTCTGTAGATTGTAGCAACCAACCCCTGGCAGGTTTTATTCCTTTTCCTTTTTCTTTGTCCTTTGCTTTTTCTTTTCCTTTCTCCTTTTGTTTTTAATTTTATTTTTCCTCTTCTCTCTTCTCTTCTCTTCTCTTCTCTTCTCTTCTCTTCTCTTCTCTTCTCTTCTCTTCTCTTCTCTTCTCTTCTCTTCTCTTCTCTTCTCTTCTCTTCTCTTCTCTTCTCTTCTCTTCTCTTCTCT
>WAAG01077592.1:0-16089 GCA_013390105.1 Tichodroma muraria
GAAAAGGTATTCTGTATTTCTCACAAAATGATTTATACAGGAACTGTTCTTGGAGCAGCAGTTCACCACATAAACTCTGAAGCCAGCAATGGCAGCAGCATCTTCTGTAGATACAGAGACAGGACAGGTGGGAGAAGCAGACGAGACAGGATTTCTTATAGGTGTACAAAGTTTGTATCTCATTCATGCTATTTCTGAAATGGAATAACATCAGCAAGCAGTCATGAGGCCACAAGTTAGGAAATTACATCATATATTTGGCAAGGACTGCAGGATATAAATAAACATGAATATCAAACCTTTCACAGAAACAGATGCAAAAAGGGATTCATTTGCCCCTGTGCAATTTGCAGTCTGCAACATTTACGTATGGATGTGCAAATTGATTTTGCTTCCCAGGAGTCAAGACAGATCTGGCAGAACTGGGCTGCACATTCCTACATGAAGGGCAGTGGGTGATTGTTACAAGATGCAGAGCATAGCACAGAACCTAACTCAGTACACCAAAAAAGCATAAATCCAAAAATGCATGTAAGGAACCTTTTTCTCTCTCCATTTCCCCATTCAGAGTAGTTATAGAAAGAGAAAATACTCTGTGTGCTACAATTTAGTATGAGTAACCCTTATAAAAATTCTCTGTAGCCAAGCTTACAATAGAAACACTCTACCTCCCTTCTTGCCTTCAGGTTATTTTAGACACATTTGCAAGTAGTTCAATACCTAGAACCAGACTCCGCAAAAATAAAACCACAGGAATAATTTCATTACCACAACCTGTCTTACAGGTCCTTCTTGGAGCAGATGTGCACATGTGCTTCCAGAAAAAGGCATTGTGAATCATATCTGACTTAAATTAACTCTATACAAACTTCTACTGCTTTGTCTGCCTTTATAAAATAGTGACTTAGCTCCCTGGATGAAGGTAGGCATAGATTACTGAGATCCACAGGACACTGGACCACACTTGTCCAAAACTATTGGCATTCTATACCATTAATTAAAAGGGACAGCATGGATTCACTTCTGCTGGGCACTGGAATGAATGAAATGTCAATTTAGCAGCTACACAATTTTTAGAATAAGGCAGTGTGAGTAGACAAACTTACTCGTAGGGCCGAAGAATCTGATAAATCTTAATTCATAATAATGCAAAAAAAGCCCCAAACCCAAAACAACAAGAACAAACCAAAACAAACAAGCAAAAAAACCTTTGGAAATACTCTTAGCACTTTTTCATGCTGATCTTAAGTAACTTTCCTTCTTCCTTCCCACTCCCACCAGGCGATAAGCAACAACCTCAAGATGTTGCTGAAGAACGATGCCAGTGAATTCCATTCCTTCCACTAACATCCCTGCTTGCATGGGGATAGCACTTTCCAGGGACATTATAGAACAGATTCCAGGCAAAATATTTCATCATATCTTACTGCCTGGCAACCACAGCCAAATGTAGAGGTTTTGGTATGTACTATGCAAAAGTATACAGAGCCAATTCTTGCTGTTCAGCTCCCTCCCATCTTGCAACACTCTAAGAGCTTGAGAAATCACCTCAGTCTGGATTTACCACATTAAAGATTACTATTGCTGGTCTTGCCTCCCATAATTAGCCATTGGTATTTCAATATGCAAAGTCTTTTCTTTATTCAAGAACTCCAGTGTGCTTTAGTACTCCTGCTTAATCATGTTTTGCTGGTTTGGATTATTAGCTATTGAGTGTAATGTACTTTTTACAGGTGAGCAAGGAGAAGGAAGACAGAAATTGATCAAACCCACCCAAAGCAGGACCACGACACTGGAATTTTCTTAAATAAATCAGACTAACACACATGCTTCACTAGCAGGAGGTATACACACATGAGTTCAGTAAGCCCTCCATAAGTTAAATCAATAGTGCTCTACAGCAGAGAGGTTCATTGCTCACTGTAGCTTAAGTAGCTACAATGCACAGGTTAAATAACTGCAAATTCTAGAAATGTGCCACGAAAGGTGGACTGATTGTCTATCATAAGATTTGTTGCATTTCTTTGCCTTGCAGCTACAATTCACAAATATACACAGAAGTCCTGGTTTCTAATCATTAATTGGAATCATGATCATATAAAAATAACTATCCTGCAGCATAAAATTAATCTAAACATAGAGAAACAATTTCAAGCAAATGGCAGTCTTGCTGATTGAGATTTTACAGATGTTGCAACAATATTGCTTCCTTGCTTCTAGCACTGCCATTTTAAGACACAAAATCTAAACACATCTTTATAGTGTTGGCCTTCAGCCTTCACACATGGCTGCTGTAACCACTCCTCTCCTAAATTTTTCTTATTTTTCATAAGGATTTTACTTATTTTGATAAGGCCCCTTACTCATTCTCTCTTGCAGTGCACATAGTAAAACACAAATGCTATTTAAACACAGAAATCCTTAAAGTAGATTTCACTGGGGTTAGGGGCTATTTTTAGCCCAGCTAGCACAGAGATGCACTGAAGTGTTTACTAGCTTGAACATAGGTCATAAAGTCTGCATTTGTCGTTACCAAAGACCACCTGCAGTTTAGATTATTTATGATCAGTGACAACTGCGTATTGCTCTCCAACAGGCAAACACGTTTAACCCTTCTCTATCAGCCGTAAAGCTCTCGAATGGACACTGCAGCAGTGACCTTTGTGGTGTCTCTCAAGTGTGTCTCTCCATCCCTGTGCCTCTGGGAACACACAGAGGACTTGCTGCCCTCAGACTTACAGGCTTTTCATGCTGCTCAGATCATCAAAAGGGAAACCCAGTTGGACATGCAGGGCCAAAACCCCTCAGGAAACCTCCCAGAAACATCAGGCAAATTATTTGGAAAGCAAAACAAGCCCATCTGCAGAAGATAGTGGAAAGAACTTGAGAACTCAGACCTGAGAACTGCATGTTACTGTATATCCACCACTTCACATTTTATCAATATCAGTATTATTTAATCTCAAATTAATCTTGCAGGTAATTATAAGTCCCTGTGAAATATTCAGATATGAAATGCCAAGCCACTTACTTTGCACAGTATTGTCAATTATCTCCTCTACTGCCTTTATTACCTATTATGTTTGTATTAGCTTCCTGTTGTCTCTCATTGTCACTCCATGTCCCTATGGCAAATTCATGAAGATGTTCCTAAAAGAGTCTCCTGGACTACCTTTCCGTTGCTGACTGCTCAGGGTAGGAGGTTGAAGGAAATTGCAAAGGGCAACAAGATCTTAATTGATCAGGTTTGGGCAAATACAAGAATTTGACCAGAGGTAGTGATTTACAGGGTCAGGACTCAGTTGCTCTATGGTGGAGCAACTCAGTGACTCTCTTTTCTGCTCAATTAAACAGTGACTGCATCTCAGCCCAGAAAAGCTGTTCTACAGTTCAGCCCTGTAATAACACAAAGGATGGAAGAATTAATTCATGGTCTTTCAAATCATGGAAGCTCTCCCTGGAAACACTGCATTATTATACTTGCTTAATGCAATACAAATATGATAAGCTTAGATTTGCAATCACCCCTGGTTTCCTCTATAGTCAACAGATAAAACTGGTGGTCAAAAAATAAAGTCATGTGATGCTTTTTAACTGGATTTTGGATTGCCTAGATTGGGAACAATGTAACATTTCTCTATGACTTCTTACCCCAAGAAGCAAAAACAAACAGTATGTTTTTATAAGCCTAATGAATAGAATAGAGCTTCCAAAGCCAAAACAGATTCTCATTTTTTCTCCTCTTTACAATCAATTAATGAAAAATCATTCCTAGATCTTGGGCCTAAACCAGGTGCACAGCGTCACCCGGAATACATTCTCTAAGCACAGAAATCAAATCTAAAATCTGACTTTCAAAACAGAATGATCACTCCAGTCCTCACCAACTCCAGTTCACCATACAAATTATTCTGGATGAATTCTCATTTGTTATTTGGGTGAACACAAGTCTTCTTGCAACTAATGTCCATGAGAGCCCAAGCTTAGTCTGTGTCACTTGTCATGCCTAGATGAATACTAACACGAATAATTTTACACAGTGAATTATTATCTACCATGTAAATGACCACCATGACCTCCTCAACGTCAGTCCTTAGTGTACTCAGAGCAGTTAAAAACAGCTATCCTGAAGTCTGTTATTCCAGACTTCGATGCAGCTAAGGGAAAGATTTCTATTTATTTCTAAAAATAATAAATTCTTTTAACCATAATATACTCATGGCTTTAAAAATGTTGTCTCTAACTCTGCATCCTTAATTCATTTGCAATCAAAATATTCTTTGCAAAAGTACCGGGCAAGACAATCCTGGCAGGTCTCCTGGGGTTTCCTGCCATACCACTACAGTCTGCAAGGTTGGGCTTCTGCGTCTCCACCACCAACCACCAACCTGTCAAGCCCTGGGAGAGCTGGCTGTGGACAGGGCTTTTGGGGCTGGTCTGCTGGATCTTAGTAAGGTGCTGGGCAGGGCATGACTGAGTTTTGTATTTGTGGAGGCAGGAACTTGAAGCACGGGCTCCACTCCTGGCTCCATCCCAGGCTGGATGCCCTGGGAACTCTGGCATATGCTGCTGAAACCACCAGCAGGCTCCTGCTCCTCTGTAATGAGCTCCTCCAGCTCAGCCTCCTGAGCAAGGGGCCAAAGCGACTCAAAGACCTCAGCTGCAATGCAGGAACAGATTCAGAGCCAGCGCCTCTCTCAAACAGGAAGATCCTACTTGGTTCATTTGAGAATTAAAAAGTAACCAGTCAGAAATTTTGTATCTTAAATTCTTGCAAGAAGCAGCCCATTAGTTAAGATCACACAATACTTGCTGTGTTTTTTCATAGAGGGACACTGCTTTAACAAGCAAGTTGACACATTCTGCACTGGCTTTATCTTCTAAATGATTTCACATTCTGTGCAAAAGTCAGCACATTATAATAATCTTGCCCTGGAATGTAATGTGGGAGAAGTTATTTATTACAAATATTCACATACATATCTACTTCTCAAAATAATCTGATGTTTGCTCATAGTAGTAGCTGGAACAAGAAAAAGATTAACAACTTTTTATCTCTCTCTTCTGTGAAGATTATAGTTCTCTGCTCCTTGGCAAACACCTTGGATTGTGCATCACTGTCACATACTTTTGTGCTATGAAGATTTTGTGTGAGATGTCAAATTTTATACAAAAAACTTCAAAGTGAATTAGACTTCAGGCCGTTTCATTCAATTGATGCCATTAAATAACTTCAAAATCCATATTCCTGACAATGCAGCTAGAACGGTAGATGACTTTGAAAAGTAACACTTGTTCATAATTCTTGAATTAGCTTACACTGCTGAGCCACATGGAGCCCAAACTTCAGCCTGGTTGCACAAGTGATTTACAAAAATACATGCAACGGAAATTAAGGATGCCAGATTTACCACTGGGATATTCTGCTGCATTTCCACTGATCTCCATAGCATTGGTTAATAGCAAAGGTCACTTTGCATTCCAGCACGCTTGAACAAGCCCCTGAAGAGCGATGCCTGGGGCTCTGGACAGCTTCTGAAGACTAACAGAGCAGAGGGGAGGTGAACAAGGACAAGATGTCACTGATGCCTTGAGGTACGCCTTCATAAGCAATCTCTTTTCAAAGAGATTGAGTTCTAACAGGTTTTCAGAGATCTGATTCATCATGAGAAAAAACAGGGCACTTTGTGCTACTTTTGTTAGAACTTACTGATTGCCACTACTATTTAATCAGCATACTTAATGTCATTCATTACAATGAATATTCACTTACTGATGAACAAACATTCTGTTGCATTTGTAAGCAATAATCAGTTCTTCAGAGGAAGGTTGAAAGCCTCACAGCCCTCTGATGAACATGCTAAAATAAACCAAGATAACCAACCCTAAGAAACTGAAATTGGCTGTATAAAGATTATGTTCAACTGGCCGATGTACATCTCCTCAGACTCTCATGATGTCCGAGAGATTAAAAGCCCTTTTGGCAGTGTAACCTCTGTATATGTAGGGTAATCTGTATCTCCTGCACATCAGATCCCTGCCTCTTTTGTTCCCCAAAACTCATTTTCAAGCTTTCAGTTTTGCTTGGTTAAGGATAAAGGGGGTTCAGTGCTATGCAGGTGAACAGCACAGCTCCTGCTGCTTTTGGGGTAGGATTGGAAAAATAGTGCTTACTTCCACATGTTGATATAAAAAAAAAGCAGTAAAACTTGAATTAAAACCATGTAGAGGAATGATGTATTTTGGGAAACAAAACTGCAGATGATCCCCAAATTTAGAAGGTTTATCCCACCAGGCAATGAGGCCCCAAATTTCAGGACAGCACAAGAAAAGCTGCTACAAACCTAGGAGAATGGAGCTCTCCAGCTCAAGTGCAGCAGACCTAGGGCTCTGATAAAATTTACAGGGATTAATCAGTGGCCTTACAATACTCTTTCTGAAGATTAGTATAAGATTTCTTTCTTAGATAACAATTGTGTCAAGAGTCAGTCCCATTTCTTCTAGTCATCAATACCTTTATGCACTGTCACTAATATATTTCTAATTTTCTTATTCCCAGGGAAGAGATCCCATTAGGGTTTGTTGTAACTCCTTTTTCTCACACAATCTTTTTGTATAACTTGCTGGCAAATGTATCCACCAGGGCGCAAAACACAGAATTTATCTGATGTTTCTATGTTACTGCTCTGGAGCAGATGCTCCAGCACAGAAAATTTTTGGGTTATCAAGGTGGGGTAAGAGGAATGTCATGGTAGTCTGTGTAGGGACATTTATCAGAAAGACAGCATCATCCTCTAATGCAACAAAAGGTACTTTAAAAATGCCTTTAAGTAATTAAATAGAAGGTTATTACTAAAATACAAATACAACTGACTAAGGTGCCTATTCCCCCAGCTGATGAGTTCATTTCCTTGATGCTGAAATAGACTCAGTAACATGGTACAATTCTTCCTCTCAGTCTCCACATATGCCAGCAAATATTTCCTTTAGGGGCACGGATTACAAGGTACTCAGATAAGAGGCTGGAGCCATGGTTTACTGCCCAAATAAAACATTAGGCTCTTCAGTCTGTTTTCTTGAGGTCAAGAAAATTTCTCCCCTGCTCAAGTAGGATGGAAACATCTGGGATGTCTCACTTTGACAATCACAGTACAAATAATACTTAAGAAGAAAAGCAATCCATCAGTTTGTGGGGAAAAGAGATTAATATTGTGTATCTCAAAATGTAGTGGTGGCTGAAAGTTGTGCAAACATAAATGAAACTTCAGATTGCTATTGGGCTGTGAACAAGAAATTGTACCTTTTATCTAACAACTCATAATAATAAAATAAACGCAACTCCTGCAGGAAAGGAAAGACATCTTACATGAGAAAACAAACAGCAAGGGAAATTAGCCTGTAAAACTTAATTCCTAAGATACTTATGTATCTGGCATGGGTCAAGCACTAGAAAAGACACACGAAGGAGAAAGGTTGTGATGGGGATCTGTGTCACCAGAGCCCTGGAATGCTGCAGTGTATGTTTAAAGAAAGCCTTTCTGAGAATTGCAGGATCCACATGGCACGGTGCACATATGGTGCATAGTATGGCATTAACTGAGGAGAGGATCTGAACAAGGAAAACATCTGCATCTTCTCCTTTTTACATGGCTACAATGTCTCCCTCACAAGGGAATTAGGTGCCCCATCTGCATCACAGCTAGTGCTGGCCAATACAGAATTTTCCTCTGGAAAGGATTTTTTTCTAAGGACAAAAGCTGCTTTGAGAGTTGAACTTGAAGCTATTCTGCTCACAATTTACTTCAATAACTTTTTTTTGAAATCATCTCTGATGCAGTTTTCCTGATTTTTAGCTTATTATGGTAATATTTGCATTTTTTCAATGTGTGTTCAGGGTTGAAAAGCCACGAGTAGGTGAACAAAACTGATCATGTATATAAGTACCACAAGAGACCAGTCAAAAATAACATTCAACTAGTGAGGAGGCACCCACAGGCCATATGCATGAGGGTTTACCCATTTCACTGTGCATGACTTGGCTGTGTAATACATATTTTACATCAGCTTTTGCCCTGACGTTGTTCACATCAAACCCTTGTAAGAAGATCGACAAGCTTTTAGGAGGATATGAAATTACTGACACAACAGAACACACATAAGCCATGGCTTAATTCAGCAGTGTCCTTAGGTACCTTTTCCTAGAGTATTTCCAGTTTCCACAGAAGTTTCTGGAAAGCAAGAGAGCAATATTTAAAAGCCAGCAACAGCTTAACTTGAGTTTTACACTATTTACATCTATTTATCTTTTTTTCCTTGTAAGGTTTCCATGTGACAGGAGAGTAATTTGCAACTGATAGCACTGAGATGCACGACTTTGCATACATTACCCACTATGGTGCAGCATAAAGATATTTCAAGATAGCTTAAAATAAACTGGCTTGAGCACAAGAAACGGGCTGAGAAGTAACAACACAGAGCTCTGCCCACGGCTTCATCCATCCCAACAAGGACCAAAAGCAACTGGCACAGCTTGAAGACACATTGGGCTTGGATCTGTGCCTGCCACTCCTACTCCAATTTGAGCAGGCATTTATTCCATTTTAACAGCACTTCTGCAGAGAAAGCTTAGGCTCCTGCTACCCATGTCCTCAGTGCACAGTCGCTTGTCACCAGCCCTTGCAGCAACACCCACACCAACATCAAACAGGCAATCTAGCTGTGCCACATGCCACAAACAGCAGCTGTGGCATCTGCAGAGAGCAGGAGCCGAAACCCCTCCCTCAGAACCCTATGGAGACACTGGAGACCCTGCACTGGAACAACCACCGTGGTATCCTGCACTGCTGCCACACTGGGCAGGGGTCAATGTAAAAGTAAGGAATAAAGATTTCATGTACCTCAAAGGTGATCTACAATGAGTGGAGAAGGGGAAATGGGACAGGAAAATATATTTTCCTCCAAATTTGTATGGCACATGAAATTTCCTTCTTAGTATATCAGGTCCTTTCAAGATATAAAAGTTGTAGTGACTTAAAAAACAACATGATGATGTAAGAATAAAAAAAAAAATAGGTGTCTAAGACACAAAGCTATATTAATACCTTTAAATTAAAAAAAAAACAAAAAAAGTTTTGTAAAATTTTCAATGTCCTCTCCTTTTTGGCCTAAGCAATTATACGCTAAATGTTCTTAAAACTGCAAATATCAAAGAAAGAGAATCAGATTCATTTTTTCAGTGAAATTCCTGATAATGTAGGAAGAAAGTATCAAAACCCCAAAGAGTTAAAAGACCAAAAATTTAGTATACTTTCAAATATCAAGTTCATTCTCAATTGTTCAGCAAGTTTATCTCTTCACAGTTTCAGGGATGTGCTCTTTTCTGGCTTTAAAGCACTTCCTAAACATCACTTCCATAACACCACCTAAACAAAAAGTGCACTTGTATGCAGATCTTGTATGTTTTATGATCTGCTACACCAAGATTTCCTGATGTGTGTTCAAAAAGGAACGCCACATGGAAGAGGACTTTTTTCCACCTGCACAACCTAATTAATTTTCAGTTGCTTCTGATAGCACTGAGAGGGTTTCTGGGAGATTTTTAATGCTCCAGTTCAATTTTTATTCTACTCCCTCCTCCGATCAAGAAAGGAATCTAGAAATTTAAAGGGAAAGTCCAGGAAAAACTCGCCATTTACTACAGAGGCTTACATAAAAGCAAAAACAGCCGCAGTGGATTAATGTATTTCCTTTCCCACAGCTTTCTCACTTAGACCATAACTGCGCGTATTTACTGCAACTCTCCCATCTGCCAGCGGCATTGTGCTGACACATCCGGCGCACAGGCTGAGGGCTGATGGCGAGGAGACGGGTCCCACCACTGCTCTCCAACTTTGTGATTAATATAGCATGAAAGCTGGGGAAAAGCCACACTTACAGACGTTGCTGGCTATCGACAGTGACCCAAATCCTTGTTATTTCAGCCCTTTATCCTAAACATGAGTCAAGTCTTTAACAAGATAAAATGCTTATAAACAAAAACTAAAATAGATTGTCATCAAAAGCTTAAGGGTTATAATGAGACTTGCTCCTTTTTCTTAGAAGTCCTGCATAGCCTATGTAGGGGAAGAAGAAATGGCTCATGCAGGCATTTGTTTTTTTCTTTTATGAAAAGCAGTACAACCAAAGAGGTGGTACTTACCTTTTGACAAGGTCAAATAGAGTCCACATCACTGTCAGAGTTTATCCTTTGAACCCAATCCTTTCAGCAGGCATATATATAAACACACACACTTGAAAATATGGGAAGTGTTACTGATAGATAAGTTATGTAAATGATACAGCATACTATAATCATCTCTAAACTTATTCTCGGAGTTCAGAGGTTTCTGGAAGAGATCAACCAGCCTCAATGTCACTCCAGTGCCCCAACATGACAAACCCACTAACTAAAGCAATGTCACAGTAATTCTTCCAACAGCTTGGTGACCTCTTTGCAAACCTCTCTCCAGCCTAACAGTGGCCTAAAAAAACCTAGCTCCTCTCCAAACCAAAAAGTGTGTATAAAAGCCTATATGTTGCTCCCATGTAGTGAACTTCAAGAAAAGTGATATTTTCTTTTCTTATTTGTGATGGCAAGTCTATTTTGGGGCATGGTTATTTCTGAAGTGTCATTCTTAATTACTAATAAACACATTGACTGCCAATTCTGACACTGACATCAGAGATCCACCAGTTTCAAAAGGGGTTTCATCCCTCTTTCGTATTTTCTTTCCATCCAACAGTTTCTACATGACCAAGATGGACAAACTCACAGCAAAATGTGGTCATTTTAGCAGCTTGAGAAAGCCACCAAAAGCCACATATAATCCCAGTTGTCAAGAAAGCTGAGATCCAGAGGCCTCCAGACTACTGGAAAATACAGCCATCCCAACCACCAGCATTCTACTCATTCACCAAGCAACAGCAACACAGCCAGAACCGGATAAAGTAACATGTAGCTCCCACGCCATGGTAATGTTGATTTCTTCCAGAGGTTAAAGTAATGCAGTCTCCCTTTGCTGAGAACAATAGGCAGGCTTGGTGATACAGATGTTCATTCACTGGGAATACAGACTGGCTATATCAGTTTGCTGTGCAGAAGTCAACAAAAACATCCAACATCAGATACTTCCAACTGGGCTTTACACTAAAAACCATGGTGTGAACACAGACAGTCTTCCCCTGCCCCATGAAGTTTCCTGGCAGGTGCTTTCTCCTTAGAGATGACTATTATCATTGATGACGCACATCAATGCTTTTCATGCCCAATTAAAAAGAAAAAGCTGCAAGCTCTCTTAACTCTCTGCTATAAAACTTAATCATTTACATCTTTGCACAAATAATATTTCCATGTGCCACAGTAGTCTCATCTGCCATCAAGCTGTGAAAAAAGAATTACCTACTGATCTTGACAGGCTTAAAGGTAATAAAATGACTTTTGGTCAAGAGTGTCAGTTAAGACAGCAATCTCATAAAGGAACCTTGTAAGAAATATCACCCATTGCTGTTCATAAACACAAGCCCGGTTTGGCTATATTCAATTACAAGCAAAGAAGGATAATTAAACTGTTCATGATATGGAATGGCTAAAACATGTGCAATCTTATTTATGTTCTTTGCACCTGTGTTTTCTATGGCTTAAATTATAGTACTGATCTTTTAAATTGCACTCAGAGAGTATCCTAGTTCATTCACATGGGAATGATATGTTCTATTTTTAATTAATATGCAAATTTAAAAGGATGCAAGATATTGCAGAGCCTTACCACTAGCCAGATATATACTGACAAATAACTATTAAGATATTTGCTCTTATGTCAAGGCAACCCAAGTACTTCCAGAAGTAGAAGTACTTGGATAGTAGAAATCTGTGTGCCCAGTTTACTTGTCAGCGTTATTCCTCTCCTTTGCTCTCTCCACATTTGTTTTGTTCTTTTTGGTGCTTCAGCTCATGTTATTCAATCCACAGTGTAATGGGGACCCCTTGTAGCTCATTTTTCAGAACGGATTGTAACCTCTACCCGCGTAAGCTGCAACTGCATTTTCCAACGCTCGGAGCAATGAAACCACAGAACCCTCGCTAAAGCCCTCTAATCCTTAACAAAGTCTTTGAGGTGGAGGCACCCACTGCTGTCAGACGCGCGCGGGGAACGGCACGGGGAGCTCGCGGTGCCGCGCTGGTACCGAGGCTGAAGGCTCCGGCTCCGAGGCGGCCGCGCGAGCGGCGAGCGGCCCCCACACCTAAGGCCAGGTGGGTAACTCAGCAGGTTCGCTGCAACTGCCCACTCTTGTCCTAGCACTGACAGACTGCTCCTGCCCTAAATATCCTGGGAAATACGACATCCTCGCGCTTTTACTTGGTTGTATTTTTAATTAATTTTAGCAGTATCATGGTAGATTACTGCGATGTCTGTAATTTCATCCACCCTATATTCCGGTCATTACTTTTTGCAGGTCTTACAGGAGTTACAAAGTAATTCTCAGGTATTTTTATTTTGCATGTTCCTTAAAAGTACTTGAAAAGAAAGCACTGATAATTGGTTTGGATATAAAAATTGAAAAAAATCTAATATAAACTTCTTTTTTTTTTAAAAAAAAGGACAGTCAGTTTCAAGCCTCCTAAACTCAAGGAAAAAAAGAAAGAAGAGACTGTACAATATGTGTGTTTCTAGACAGGGAATTCATAATATGCATGACTGCTCTTTATTTCCAGTTTGTTTTCAAGTGTGTGCATAACACTATGATGTTTTTTGTTTGGCATACACTTTCCCCTAAGGTAAAAGAATAAAAATGGCTCGATAAAGGAAAAGTACAGTTAACACAACTGAAAGAAAATGGAACTACTTTCAAGATATTTAAACACATGCAAAGGAAAACAAATTTATATCCTTTAAAATTTTAAAATGCAACCTTAAACCCGCTGTAATAGTTAAGCATAACCATTAATTGACTTCTGTATTATAATGTGGACTAGTAGTAATTAAAAATATTTATGTAATGATCTATTTTATATATATATATATACGTACATATATATATATATCCCCCACAAAACTCTAATACCAAAGACATCAAAGAATTTTCTGACATGAAAAGCTTATAATATTCAATCCTTGTAGTACACTGACATTTAACTGTAACATCAAAATGTTTTTGCATTTATTCCCTGTACACTCTGGACAGCACAGAACTTTCTGAGCTCAGCGAGGATTTCAAGAAAATTTCTTCTTTGCCAGTATTAACATGCATATACTAACTTCTGAAAAACAGAAATTATGCAACATTTTAACTACTCTCACTTATCGATGAAATGCCTCGTTCAAGAGATTATTTTTTCCTTACTACCAATCAATGGTCCTTCATATTTGCAATGCTTTCCTTATACTATTCTTTTTATAAATATACAGAAATATACTTAAAATTTACTAAAAAAAAGTTTGAAAATAGTCGACTGAAAAAGATTAAAAACATCAATTCAAGCCAGGTATTACTATTTTTTAAAAACAAGTTTCTAAGAAACATAAGAACATAACATAAATAATATTTTTAGAGCATTCACAAAGAATGAGATGTTTTAAATAAGATTTTCCTACTATGACAGCCAACACCTAGGATTATTTTCATTGCACTTTATTCCAACAAGCCAATAGCAGCTTCTAGCTGTATGTGCAAGTCAATCCTCTCAGAACAGCAATACAGAAAAACAAATTTCTTAATTGTTGAATAGATTGCCAGCAGCATAGTAATGGAACACAATTCAAAAAGTTATAGCAACCATGATACTATCTGCCAAGTAATCAGAAAAACATCTGCTATTTACATTGGGGTTTTTGTTTATAACTGTTACTCTTTTCCTTTTACCTCTAGGTGATATTTTATTTCACAGTAAAAGGAAGTGTATAGCCAGTTTTAGATTATGAAGGATTACAGGGCATTAAGACTGTCAGAAGAAAGAGTGAAGGCAAACTGTGAATCAGCCAGATTAACACCAGTGCTGTCATCAGGACTTCCCTTCCAGCACCTGACTTTTTACATTCAAAATATTCTCTATTTTTTTAGATTTAAAACTAATCCTTCAAACAATCTTATCATTATCTTTATGTGAACTTATGCTATGTCCAGTGTTACAGTTTCAGTATTTTGCAGACTTCTCTGTTAAGAAGGATGTAACAAGTCCATCTGAGACTTTAACTCTTTTGTAATTTGTGGCTTCTTGAAGATTTTTTTTAAGATGACAATTATACAACAGATGAAATCGAACATTCATTCTTAGCAACCAAAGCTGAAAACAAACACACTGACCACATCACTGAGACTTGTACTGAAGAAAACCAGCAGAAACTCAGATGACTGAAATACCCATGAGCATTCTTAACTTTTGGGATTTACCATAAAAATGAAACAGCAAGAATAAACACACTCAATTGCCCCTCAACAAGTACTGCATCACCCCCTAAACTGCAGGGTTTTTTCAATACTAAAAACATCAAAACCAAGTTGATATATTTTTAAGATTGTATGCTATCATAAATGATGAGGAATGAATACAAAAAGCAGTCATTAACATACTTATCTACTTTGTTTCAATAACACATAATTTCAATCATAGTTGCCAAACCTTTAATTTCAGAGCATTCCTACAAACCTTAAAATTCCAGAAATAAAGATGACCATAACCACATTTTTTTATTACAACTGTTTGGTAAAATTTACTGCAATATGAATTCTGAAGCAGATTCCTTATTTTTATATTTAGTAATTCTGCACTACTTAATATGCAGGCAATTAGGCCACTGATTAAAAAAAAATAAGTCTTTGAAATAGAAAGTAAGGCTTTTATAAGTTTCCAGACTAGTTTTGTACCCGCTATTCCTTAAATCTAGCAGTGTTAAGAGTCAGGTCATGGTAGCCCATTTATGGTTTCCCCATTGCAATGAAACGAACAAAATAATATATATCCAACAAATCTTTTTGACATGATACACAAAAATCAAACCCAAATTTAATAAAAGTTAACGGCACTTATGTAAAGTTTTGAGAGAATTCTCTAACAGCATATTTAGTTAGAAACAGAGACAGGTGAATTAATATGAAGAAACACAAACTGTCTACCAAAATATTTCCCCCTTTTATTAACTAGCTGTTTATCTTAGAAACTGTTGAAATACATTCTGCTAAGAGCTAACTGCTAATATGACATACTTGGGCCATTTTCACTGCACATTGATCAGAGGAAACATTTTCATGCTCTACTGAAAGTGCACAGGTATTATTTAGCACTCTTTCAAGCATAGAAAGAACTTCCTCAATCTGATTATGTGTTTAATGTTCTCTGCTTCATTGAACATTCACACAAATTAAATCAACTAAACCAGAAAGCAATCAACAAAAATAAAGGCATAAATTTGATGTGTTTGCATACAAAATTCTGAGTGGACAATGAAATGTAATAAAAACTACTCAAAGATTTTGCTTGTTTGTTTATTATTTTGTTTTATCACATTTTTAGGGGGTTGTTGTTTTTTTTAAATAAAAGCTAAAACCAGGCTAAACAGTCTCCCAGAAGTTATTTGTTGAAATTATTTTACAATTTTCCAAGGAAGGGCTGGGTACAGATTTTAGGGTTCAGGACCTTCAGTGGAAAATCTGCCCGAACTCCAATCTTCCACACAATACAGAAACTTGGCCTCTAAAGGGATTTAATCTAGCAGGAACCAGCTCCAGAGATAAGATTCAAATGCTGGGTCCAGTAATTCCAGGTGTTCTCAAAGCCATGTTAGCGTCACAAATGGAGAGGATTTGACCCTTCCCCACATCCTGTTTAAAAAGCAGATGTGGGGGCTCCCTGGACCCTGACAGACAACTCTTTGTTCCCAGTTGACTGGAGGGCATCCAAGCATTCCCGCTAAAGAAAGCGGGGTTTCGCTGTCGCAGTTGTGTTATGAAGGAAAGAAAATTGCTAATTCCATTGGCTCTTTAGGGGACACCTCTCGATGAGAGTGGTCAAAGTTACCAACATCTCCACAGGTTTGACAGTTGGCTCATTTTAAG
>WAAG01077595.1:4546-17159 GCA_013390105.1 Tichodroma muraria
CCCACTAGAAGCATATGGTCTTTTATCCAAGTCTACCCAGCCCAATAAACTCTGAAATAACATAGATGTGTTTCTTACTTTATGGGCAGCAGTGTATCAGGGAATAAATATTTTTAGAACTGTAATTTTATAAAATGGAAAAACATTCAATCTCCTCTGGAACTACCTATGTAAAATTTGGCTTTCCGTTGACAGTGCATGCTCCTCAGATGAAAATATTTGATTAATTTAAAATAACAAAACTCCAAATTAGATAGTTGAAATAATTTATCTTGAAAACTGTGAATTAAGCACGCTTTGTATGAGCTCTGAGATAAGTTTGATTTATGAGTTTGCTGTACAATTATGCCCGGGATATCTGCCCTGCAGACTTTTGGCTCCTGTTCCTCATCCCACTTGCTCTTCCAGTGTCTGTGAGTACCAACAGCTTCTGCAGGTTGTCTGGTCTGTTCCCAGCCACGACACAGCTCTGTCCACTGCTGCAAACACTCCGGGTAAATGTTCACCACCTTGGACATCATTTCCCAGAAATATTTTCAGTCTACAGGTTACCACTGATACATGTCTTGATTCTTTTTTTTTCATATATGTCTGTACCTACATTATATGTCTTCCCCTGATGAAAGCCAAAAGCACCAGATCAAATATGAAGGTGAATAACAATGGCAAAGCCAGGCTGGTGCTTGAAATCTAAATTTTTTCTCCTTCAAATGCAAAGAGGTCCAATTAAACAATTAAAAAATACAAAATAAATAAAGATAACTGGTGGATGACATATTGTCCAGGCTGTGATTTATTACAACAGAATCTTTACAAGCAGAATCCAGTATGAAAATACCACCATCATGGTGACTGGAAAGAAGGCTGATTCACACTGGGAACTCTAATTGTATATAGATTTTGAGCTACTTTTTCTCTAAATATAAAATAGAAACAAGCATGGCCACCAGAAAAACCCAAAGCCAAGTATGCTGAGAGACCCTGAATTTTAGTGACACTTAAAATATGAATTGACATCCAAACCTACAGATATTACATATACCTGCTGTCTGACAGAGAGATAACATGTACAGCATATAGGGAAAAAACCTGTCTTTATAGACTTATTGATGAAATAAAAAAAAAACCAAAAAACAACCCAGAACAAAAATGCATTTATCTCCAAGACTTGGGAAGAGCTGTGGGTATGTTTTGGTGTTGATTTTATCCTTGAATACAACAATCATGTCACATATGTAGTAAAAAGAAGCACAGCTATGTCATGTTTTCTTACATTATCTAGGGATTGCTTGCCTGGGAAATCACTAAGAAAATCACACCATAGCTGATCAATGGCTGCAGCACAAATTTCACAGCATTAATAACTGCTCACTTAAAGCTGAGAACTTTGCACAGTGTCTGAAATACAGCACAGTGGAAGAAACCCCCTGGTCTGCAAGGTCCTTCCTCCAACAGGGAATGGCAGGTCTGAGTATTCAGATTGTGGAGAGGATGGGGACAAGAGATGATAAGCCATTTCTCCCCTCTTTCCAAAGGTTAGTTTTCAAGCTCATATTTTACTGTCTGACCTTAATACCACTGAGAAGAGAGAGAAATGTGTGCCATTTCCTGGTCTGTGGCCCAAGCTACTTCAATGAGGACAGAGAACCAATGTCTGTATCAGAGGTGGATATTTCTGCCTTGTGGTATTTTCTGAGCACTAGTACTGCAGCCTCTTGCTGTGGATGTTCAGCCTTCTCCTGTGCAACTACAAGAATAAAACCAAACTGTTTGGGGGTGTCCTATGATGAAATGTTTTAATAAGAGATGAATTTTTTGGGGGTGTCCTATGATGAAATGTTTTAATAAGAGATGGCTAAGAATAAGAAAATTATGGGGAGCAGTAGTGCTGGGAAGCAGTTGTGGTGCAGGGGTTGCCATACCACAGAGAAAATACACAACAGAAGAAAACTGAACTGTTGTATCTAGACATTGCTCTCAGAAACATAAATTACTAACCTTCCTTTGAAAAAAACAAAAAAATTAACTGTATTTTTTGGAAGCCAAAACAAGTTAAAAAAAGAGGGGGCTGGGACTGAGGCTGAGGCTGACTCAAGCCCCCAAAACCCTCAAAACAACTCCAGCATTTTTTATTGTTAAATTGATAAAAATGCATGAGAACCCACTGAAAAGCTTACTAGCAGACCCCAGACAGCACTCCACCAGCTGGATACTCTTTTTCCTTTCTTTTCCAGCAGTAGAGGATACACATGGATGTTTCCACATTCCCTGAAGTACAAGGGAGCCAGAGCTCTCCTGAGTTTACATTGTGTCTTCCAACCCCAGCGCAACCCACAAGGTCAGCCACCCTGCAATAAAAAAGAGACCCAGCAAACCTGCTGCTTGCACCACGCTGCTGAGCACGGGGGAAGGACAGGCTTGCAGGGGCCCTCCAGAATGGAAGGGGTTGAAGGGCAGCTTCTCTTCAGGTGGCAGTCATTTGTACTCGGGAAAATGAAGAACAGGAGAAGCACATCTGAGGATGTGGCAGCCCTCACCTAGAGTGGGTGCACTAGGCTTTCCCTGTTTAATTATTAGATTTTGAAGTCTTATGCAGATCCAAGTACAAACTACCTTTTCACAAAACTAATAAATCACCTTCCAGAGGTATCTCATAAATCTTTTCAAGACATTTTCCTGTTGGTGTTATGATTTCCTCTTTTGAGCAGACCAGACTGCTGAGGTCAAACACTGTCCCTTCTATTCCCTCCCTATTCTGCCTTCCCTTGCTCCTCGGAAGTGTGTGCTTCAGCAGGCACCATCATATCCAACATCACAATACTCTCAAGGCAGGACATTCATACTTCAGGCTGGCCAGTTTGCAGCTTTCCATTTTGTAGCTGCAGCCCTTAAACCGAAAATTATTTTGTGTCCCCTGGAATTTTCCAGGGATTTATGCTGCTTAGAGAGAACTTCAGCTCTTACCGCAATTCACAACAGCATTTGATAGACTTATGCAAGCCAGTTGACTCTGAAGGCTGAGCTAGAACCGCACCTGGATCACAGGGAAGATAGAGGTATGTGTGCTAGGCTGTAGATGTGGACATACATGTCCATATGTATGGCATGTAGTTGTGGCACCTAGCAGGGCATCTTTTATGTGTCCAGAAACTACTGATTACACATGAGATTACAGATCCAGGAAAAGGCATTGGCATTAACTGTAGATGCACAAGAGATAATTCAACTTTTCATGGAGGAAAAAGATGACTTGAATTGCACCCTCAGTATGCAAGTCTTCATGAGTGAACTGAGGACCCATTTCACCAACTAGAAAAGAGCAGCATAGCAATATATCTCCCACTGCCACACCAGGCTGTCCAATCCAAAATGTTCCCTTGCCTGCTTAGGACAACTTTATAGCTCCTGTACACTGCTGGGGCAGTGCAAAGGGACCCTGATTGAACATCTGCCTTACTGAAGTTTTCTGTGGCTCTAAGATGGTATCAATCACAACAACTCAGCTCCTTCAGGACAGCCAGATTCATATTTCTAGAATCTCAGTAGTAGGAGGCCATTATTACTATAGGCCTACTACTACTTTACATTATTATTATCATATTTATTTTGGGGTCCAGAAAAATAAATTTCATTTTGCATTGTGAATATTTAATATACTTTCACAAATGAAAATCCATAGTCATTTTCACATGAAGAAACTTAGGTCTGACTTCAGAGAGCATGCTTAGTATATGTAATTTTTATAGGAAATTCCATCTATGTTATACGGTCTTTTCTTGTTAATTTCCCAGATCTCCAGAGAATTTTCTGAACAGCTTTGGAGGACTGGGAAAGATCTCTAAAGAATTTCCAGTGCTCTAGAAGGCCCAAGGCAGCATTTACAGTGCTAGAAGGTGAACAAAGGTCTGTATTAGCTTGTAAGCTAGCCTGTGATGACTAATGGCAGTATTGTGAGATGAAAAAATAGAGCACAAGACAAGGCTCAGATAAAACAGATTCTGACTTATCTGGAAGGTCTAAATAATTTAAAAGCACAAAGCATACATAGCTCGCTTACTAGAATGAGTAAAGCACATCCTGCTGTGAATAGGACCTACATTTTTCAGTTTAATGTTTTGGACTACAACAAAAGATATTGGGGGTTTCAGAGAAGTGCAAGGATAATAAATTAATACTTGCTTATAGTAGCAAGAAACGGCTGCCATTCTGGAGTACTCAAAAGATGTGGCAAATCAGTCATTGTTTCTGTCACTGTGGTCTCCTGAAACTCTTACCACGGCTGAAGTCTTACCCAAATGGCATCTCCCACCATGATTTCCTTTAAACAAATGCATTGTGAGACATACAGAGGTATATTCACCACCCTCTGACACACAGGCATGAGACACACTGTGATCTTGGACAAGACAATACAAACTGGGAAGAGCTCTTTACTCCCTCAAAAGCAGAGAGGCCTTGCCCTGCAGAGAGACCTCAATAAATTAGAGGGCTAGGCAGCCACCAACCATATGAATTTCCACAAGTGCCAGATTCTGCACCTGGGATGGGGCAACCCTGTGTGTATGGACAGACTGGGGAACAAGAAACTGGAAAGCAGCGCCGCTGAAAGGGACCTGGGGGTCCTGGTCGATGGCCAGTTGAATGTGAGCCAGCAGTGCCCTGGCAGCCAGCAGGGCCAGCCCTGTCCTGGGTGCATCAGGCCCAGCATGGCCAGCCGGGCAAGGGAGGGGATTGTCCTGCTCTGCTCTGCTCTGAGCTGGGGCGGCCTCACCTCGAGTGCTGGGGGCAGCTTTGGGTGCCACAGTATAAGAAAGATATAAAGCTGTTAGAGAGTGTCCAAAGGAGGGCCACAAGGAAGGTGAAGGGCCTTGAGGGGAAGCCATATGAGGAGTGGCTGAGGGAACTTGGTCTGCTCAGCCTGGAGGAGAGGAGATTGAGGGGAGACCTCATAGCTGTCTAAAACTTCCTCATGAGGGGAAGAGAAAGGGCAGGCACTGATCTCTTCTCTGTGGTGACCAGTGACAGGACCTGAGGGAATGGCCTGAAGTTGTGTCAGGGGAGATTTAGGCTGGATATTAGAAAAAGGTATTTCACCCGGAGGGTGTTTGGGCACTAGAGTAGGCTCCCCAGGGAAGTGGTCACAGCACCAGCCTGACAGAGTTCAAGAGCCATTTGGAAAATACACCCAGGGACATGGTGTGACTCTTGGGGATGGTGCTCTGCAGGGCCAGGAGGGGGACTCAATGATCCTTGTGGATCCATTCCAACTCAGCCTACTTTGTGATTCTGTGAAGTATCAGGATACAAATGTAAGACTATTTACTGTCTCTTATCTTAGTATTTTACTCCATTATCATTCCCAAACCCTCCATAACCTATAAATTCCGTCATTTCTTCAGTATAAGGAGCAGAGAAAAAAATTATGCCTCTCCTGGCCTAGGCCTTTACTTTCCAGCTCCTTTGGTCTCTCCCAAAGAAGAACAGCCATGTGCCTCCCTTCTAAACCTCCTTTGCCCCCCTGAGTCTGCCAGACAACAACCTCCTTACTCCACAACTCACTCTTCTGAACAGCTCATAGATGGGTAGTTCTAACTTCGAAGCTTTCCATGCTGCCGTTTTCCTACCAGTCCAGCCCAGCCCAGCCCTCACAGAAATTGGCTGTCCTGATCATCAGACACTCTCTGCAAGACATTAGTGAAGTAATTACCCAGAGATGTACAGCAGTCTGCCCACTGGTGCTTTACTTACAAGCTCATTTTGATCATTAATGATGCTAAGCATATACGGGTTTCTAACTAAAATAATATACGGGGCAAAGTTACTATATTCTGTCCATGGCCTTCTCCCCTAAAAACCTCTGCAACAATGATGAATAACAGAATCTTTTAAACTAAACATGAAATTCTTTTTATTTCAAGTTTCAGCTGTGATAATATTTTACTGAGTTGCTGTACATAAATATTTTTATAGAATCATTGCCAAAAGAATATATTCCTCTCTTTTTTGTTCGAAACTCCCTAGAAAAAAGTACAATTCTTTTCCTATTAAAGATTAAATAAGGGATTTATGATTTAGTGCAGACTTCATGAAATTCCTGTGATGTAGTTAAGATATTATTTGTGTTTCCAAAATGAACCAGTGCATGAAGTAGCATGAGCTGGTTATTTTTTAATTTTTAAATCCAATTAATTGTTCTAGTTACAGTACCACTAATTTTTATCTAGCTGATTAACTAGAGAATAATCCAAATACATTTCAAATTATAAATCTTTCATGATTTGGGAGATTTTATAGTAATGTACATTTGACAGTGCTAATTTAAAGCAAATATCAAGCTTGATTAAACATTCCCAAGATAAGAAGGATAAACGATTGAATTATTTTATAGATTTAACTACTATTGATATGATGTTATAAACAGAAATATTTTGATGTTCATCATTAATTTTTAAAAATAATTCTTTGGGAAACAGCCAAGAAGGACTGAAGAAGTAGGTCAGAATGTATGCGCAAAACATTTGTATTCTTTACTATATAAACACTAATTTATTTATTGAAATAATACACTGTTAATTATTTATTAAAGAAATTACAATTTTGCTTAGCTTCCCTCTGAAAAAAAATCATTAAAATGTGGCTAATGCAATGCATTGTTCCACATCTCTTTCTCCCAACTGTTTGCCAAGTGTTTATTGGCAAATCACTATCTGTTAAAACATAATCTGCATCAGAGCATCTCCAGCAAGCAAGTGCATTACAAAGTGTTTTAGCAAGCTTTAAGTAAACTGTAAAAATATTCAGCATTCCCCATCATATTTTCAGTCCCCATATCCATATGGGAAACTATATGTCCATATGGCAAACTATATATATTTTTTAATGTGTATATATGTATATATGTGTGTATACATATATATATGAGAAAATCTCTTTAGGCATTGGTTTTCTGTAATTGTTGCTAAGGAAGAGAAATTTTACATTATCTCTGGCTATTTCCCCAAATCCAGGCTTTTAAAAATGCAGATATACCAAGCAGTATTAAGTAATGTTGGAAAAACAGAGAAAGGGCTCTTTATGAGAAGTTACATTACTCACATAGAAGCTTTTTTCTGTTTCCTTTTTCTTTTTTTTCAGTTTGTTTGTTTGTTTTTTAAACCAAGGAACATGACTGATTCACCAAAATATCTGAGCATAATCTGTCATCCATCCAGAAATTAGCAGACTTCATGCAAACATTCAGGTACACAGAGGAAATGGAAGCATGAAAACACTGATTACCAATAAAAAATTGAGTAGATGTTCCCAGCTGGAGAGTGAGCAGAACCCACAGTCAACAGCACAGAAATATGCGCTAGCACGTTATTCTCCAAGGTAGTGCTGTAAATGAGACAGTGTCCAGGGATGACTTGGCTCTACTAATCTCAGCTGGCCTCTCCAGTTAATACATTGAAACAAAAATGTAAATTTTCTGGAATCTATTACTATGCTTGATTAATTTGAGCAAAAGGGTAGATAACTGTTTTTTCTCTCATTTTCCATATGACGCATTTAAAATGAGCATATTTTTCTAATGATGTAATTTCATTTTCTTTCATTAGTTCTACTGAAAAACAAGCAATATTTTTTCCAGCTAGAGCAATAATAAATATAACATAAAATTGGTTAATGCGACATACATTTCTCTCAATATCACTTAGGTCTATACTACAGTGCAAAACAAAATTAAAGCATTGTGCATTCAGTTTACTTTTGCATTTTCCAATAGTATAAACTGAGTCATACTATTGAGGGAAAGGAGAACAGGTTGCTTGTGGGTCAAACTTACTGTATTTATTCTTTCTTATTATGAGGAGCCTGGTTACGTTTATGTTGCTAAACTTCATTGAACCACTTTGCAAGTGGCAATAAACCAAAACCTTTACTGAACTTCAGATAGATTAGATATATTGCATTTTCCTCACCTGAGAAATTGGTTAACTTAGTCTGGGAAGGCATCCCTTTGGATGGTCCACATGGCATTTTGTGTGTTACCCCTTCTTTCTTAATTTCTCTTTCAAGGCTTCCCCTATAGCCTTATATAATGCTGGAATCCAACTACTTTGGGATCCAGAGTTTAAGATACCCTATGTCCTCACCATCGTCTAAAATATAAAGACTCTATTTTCTGATCCCTGTCAGGATCTTGGTCACTCCATTTGACAGATGTACTCAGATCACTGCTATTGTACCTGAACTTTCATGCACTTTACTTGGTTATTTTGGGGATTGAAATGGTTAGGCCTATGTGATGTAATTGCATTGGTCTTTTAGTCTTAATTTTAGCCTGAGTATTCTAATTTACAGCTTGTCCTCACTTCCCAGAAGTCAGCACTTCTGTCATTACAGAAAGTAATGCATTTGATTTAAATTTCATGTCACAGATTAACCATTTTATTCTTGACCTCCTTTTCATTGCACTGTGGTTGAGTGTCTCCCTCTGTGTTCTTTTATATTTATACATACATGGCTGGGAAAAAAACCAAAAATCCTCAACTTTTTGTTTACCTCAATTTACAAGGTCTAATTCAGCTTTACTTTTGGCACTTATCTCTACTTCTCTGTTTCCTGGCCTCTCAGACATAGACTACTCCCTTATCCCTTTAGGCGAATTACTTATTTCTTCTGCCCTTTCAGAAGTGGTTATTTATCCAGTCAGCTCTGGAGCCATTCCCTACAAGATTTTCCCCTTGATTAAGATGCAAGTTCCAGACAGCTTTCACACCTTTGATTTAAAGAAATTTCACGCCTTCTCCACATTAAAATCCCTGAGCTCTTTAATCCAGTTGACCTCATTAACTAGTTTCCTTAATTTTTCAAAGTTTATCTTTTTGAAATTGAGATCCTTTACAAGCTTGGTTGCAGCTGGTGGGGGTGGAAGCTGCATGCAGGGCAGCTGCTGCACTGACACATTGGTCTGTGCCCATGTCTCAACCTGTGGTCCTAATGGGAAAGGACCCCACTCCCCCACCCCTAAGCTAACTGCTCTTCTGCTTAACTAAGCTAAATAAATTGATGATCTTTTGATACTAGGTTATTTTCTACCAGCCCTTTCTTTATGTCCCCATTGCAAAAACCAAAGACACAGCTAAATTATTTGTTGCCTGGATGGAGGAGGACTCTGTCAGTATTACTGATACGTTTTAGCCAGCTGTATTACCTTGGTCCTGACTGTAATGTTTTTATTAATTTGGTTTTATCTTCAAAGACAGGCTTTATCCTATGCTTTAAGGAACAGTTCAAGCGCTTCTGCAGTTGACTGCACAATCAGGGAAATTTCTTCCTCACCTGTGACATTCATTGTCTTATGACTCAAATCACTGAGGGATTGTATTAGAAGCCTGTCCAAAGTGGTTTTCACCAAAATAGTGTAGTATTTGGAACTGAAAGATAACTATTACTGCTGACTTGCCATTCTACCTGCTAATACTGAGAAAGTATGTCATCTCCTCAAGAACTGTTTGCTTACAAGTTTCTTAAGGCTAGAGATACACAAATAGGAAATAACATCATAAAGCTAGAGCATGGGGAAGGCTTATTATTGCATGTAGGTCTTCCTAAGACTTGAGAATGATTCATTCTTACATGTTCTCTACTTTCTAAAGCTACACATTGCAAGCAAAGGCACTTTTGCTGTTTCTCTTAAGAGGCTCCATAACTTAGAAGGTTTCAGCAAGTATAAGATTTTTACTGGCCTTTAGCAATATTTTTCCTTTCTTAGTATCAGCCTTCCAACCATGGGCAAGAAAACACAACTTGAGCCCTCATGGACATACCTGTATAACAATGATAATAATAGAAAGACATCACCTCACAAACTTCCCTTCCTCTTCACTAGCTTTTAAATGGTTCAGCCTCTACACATGTGTGTTTGCTGGATCAGACTTGGGAACTGGGAATGTACACCATCCATTAACTGTCAAGCTCCTCTATGTTAGATGCCAGCCCCAAGGGAATAACTAAAACACAACAGAGCAAACCTAACAGCAAAATGAAATATGTTTGTGAACTTGCCTGTGAAGATGGGCACACAGTTCAGTGGGTATGGCCCTGTGTTGCAAAGAACAGGGTAGTGGCACGTTGTCTTTTATGTGGGGCAAGCAAACAAGAACATTTATGTTTTGGTGCTGCTCTGATTCTGTGAAGTATAATGAAAGATAAAAGTACACAAGGCAGAGCATGTGTCTCCTAGGCACAGTCATGCTGTGGAGAGAAGTAATTTATCCCTGCTGGGTACATCCATCATAATCCAGAGTCTGGAAATATCTGTTATTAGAGTGCATTCATTCCACAGCTTACGCTATGTATGCTTGCTATTTAAGTTGATCTGCTGCAATGGTGGTGTCAATTAGTTTCTGAGATCCCTTCCTATAATTTTACCAGTAATGAGCATGTTCACCTGTATAAAGTTAACAAACTATATCGCAATATCGCAAATGCAGGCAAGTGTGAAAGTTGCCCCTGTGCTTCATCATAGCTTAGAGACTGAGAAAAGAGAAAGCAAACTACAAGAAAAATGGCTGTTGGAGTTCATGCTTTTATCACCTATAACCCCTAAAACCCCAGATGTACACACCATGAAGTTTACAATTACATGTATTCGGAATTTTGCTAATCTTACCAGAAATCATTAGGAGTCTTGGGCAGCTGAGTATTTTTACTTGAGAGCTTTGTAGGAAACAAATGTGCTAATACTTAATTCTTAATAATGAGTTACATTTGAAGACAGGAAAATTCATTTTCTCTCTCCTTTTCTCTTTTTTTAAAGCATGCTTTGTTAGAAGTTTTTTAACTGGGTCTCAAGTAAGTTTAGATCTCAATTTATGCTGAAGCTGAAGACTGAAACCCCAAATTTATGGTTTTAGATTTCCTTACTTCAGGAAACCAATGTGAATTTAAAAACAATGAATAAATAAATAAATAAATGAGGAAAATGTTAAGGTTTTGAAGCAGAAAGAGAAAAAAAAATAACCTCTGATGTCCATTAAAAAATAGACACAAATGAAAATTCCCAATTGTCTTTTTGCATGATGAAACCTAGAAGTGAAGAATTAAGTGCAAGTAATGATGGGGGGAAAAAAACGGTACTTGTCAGAATTCTGAATTCATAGAAGTTAATCAGGGCCAATGGCTCCTCTCTGTGTCTAGTGGCAAAGAGGAAGGTAGTATTGACTTGAGATGGGGAAGTGCTGAGGAGGAAAAGGTTGGTTCTTGAGAGTGGCATCCCTTGCAGCTATGAATTTGCAGGGCTCAAGGGATGAGTGATATGCAAAATGGGGAGAGCCTCAGCATTGGGAGCTACCAGTTGGGGATTGTTCTCTGAAGAGCACTGTCCTCTTGTCTGCTCAACAAAACAAAAAAAATCAACATCATAATTATTCTTTTTTCTTGATTCCTGGGGCTCAAAATACAGCCAACCCCTTCAGATCCATTCTGGCCTGTTGTCCAGCAATTCAAATGTCCAAACAACAGAAGTCTGCTACCCAAACAGAAATGTCCTGAAGAATGCTGGTGTTTTCTTTACTGCATAGCTATGTTTTAATGCTGACTCTGAGTAGAGAAGTATTTATGAAGCTAAGGTTTTGATAACATGATTAATATTCTTGGTTTGACAGTGTAGGGGTAAGCATAGCCAATAGTTAAATAAACAACTGAAGCTCGTTTATGCAATATTCTATCACAGCTTTTAAGTAATCATTAAATAAAACAGAACTAGCACATTGCTGTGAGCAAACTAATCTTTCTAACATGACTCTTAAACAACTCAGTAAATCACTTTTCAGTAATTTTGTTATCTAACTGGCTCAGTATCCTTGATAGATACTCGATAGCCCTAAGAAATATTTGATCAGTGGGTTGCCTATGTGTATAATCTTTACTTATTTGCTACACTAGTTTATCTCATTTTTTCTTAACTGAAATCCCATTTTATTACTTCATCGTGAAACATTTTCTCCATGCAAAGGGTGAATTTATTAGATGTCTCAGACTCCTTCAGCTCTCTGAAGGATTCAGTCCTCTGTGGTGATCATGTGATAAATTAGACAAGAAAAATACCTTTGCCCTGGTACTGAATAGCAGCTAAACAGCTATGGAGTACAGAAGCACACATGAAGCCCAGTCTTTAAAAAAAATAATGCTTAAACTCCAATTTACACAGTGAGGAGGACGAGCTAGAGTGAGTGATATAGTGAGTGATACATGGAGTGAGTGGGTTATAGTGTTGAAGTGTTTGCAAGTCATCATGGCTGAAACCTTTGCAGAGACATCAGTTTTTTAAAGAATTGCCTAGATGCAAACAAAAGTCTGTTGTGGCTAAAATTTCCAAATGTGTCTAGGCAGGTTAACTCCTTGAGTGATGTAAGATTTCTAGACAATAGAGATCAAATAAAAGGACTAGCCTCTGGCTTTGTGCACACAGAGTATGTCAAACTTTGTCCTTGAAACTTTCTAATGACAACATTCTAATACCCTAAAGTGGCTACCCAAGGGCACATCTGTGTGGCAGGAAAAGGGTTAATGTTTCATGTAGTAGTTTCTGTCTTCTGTCAGTACTTAGCAGTTTAGCTGCTATTCA